>OMKZ01006781.1:94780-104921 GCA_900302535.1 Neoniphon sammara | reverse complement strand
CTCCTCCTCAGACACCTTCTGCTGACACAGAAGCCACAGACTTAAAACAGGTGGGTGTCACAGGTCACTCACAACAAGCTCCATAGTTATATAAAGATTACATTGTTGATTATTTCAAATTTGTATGTATGTAATCTGATAATTGTCAAATGGACAGAACTAATCAGAAGCAGTGTCTCCACAGACAGACGCCCAGCCCGCAACTGAAAGTACAGAATCAGAAACTGCAGAAGCTCAAACATCCACCTCCCCCCAACCTGAGGTGCCAAGTTTACAAAAACAGACAGATTCTGAACCTGTACCAGCCGAGAGCCCAAAACCAGAAACTACAGAACCACAAACATCCAGCCCCCCTCAACCAGAAATTTTGCCAGAGGACTCCCCTCCAGCTCAGGCTCAGGACTCCTTGCCGGACACCCCTTCTCAGAAAAAGCAAAAGAAGACGCAGACGGCCTCCCCTGCGCCGGTTCAGCCGCAGCGTCGATCCAAACGCAGGCAGCTTGAGCTTGAGGAGCCTTCTGGAAGACAACTCAGATCATCGTTCTCTTCCACTCCTCAGAAAGCCGTGCCGTCGCCTCAGCCCGCCAAGAGAGCCAAAACACCGGCCAAGCCTGCTCTTCAAAAAGCAGCATCACCTGACAAACCCGCTTCTAAGAGAGCCAGAGGAGAAAGAGAGGAGGCAGTGGTGGAGATCAGGCAGGAGGAGAATGGACGAGATACGCCCTCAGAGACGGCACAAGCAGGTTTGTCATATTTCTACCACAAGTATAAATGACACAAAGCAGAAAGACAATATTTCACTATAATCAGTTAAGCAGCATGTATCTTCTCTTCTCTTCTCTTCTCTTCTCTTCTCTTCTCTTCTGTGTTTCTCAGATGAGGAAGTTAATACAGTGATGGAGAAAGATGCAGAGAACAGAGGGAAGAAACAAGAAAAGAGAAAGTTGGGGATCTTGGAGATGGCAACGAAAGAGTTTGAAGATGGGAGTGAGGTAGGTAACTCCTGATTGTGACACGGCACATTTATAATTATCATTGTGCTCTGACAAATCCAAATGCAGATTGCTCTTTGATTAAGGTACATCTCCATATAAAGTGCATCTCTTGTATATTTTAACTACTTCTGAATATACTAATTTTTTTCTCTTGAATAGAATGTAACAGATAAACCTTTCCCTGACATTGTTTGCACATTTTACAGAGTTCAATTCCTTTAGCATTAGTCAAGATTAAATATATGATGTCTTTGTCATCTGAACACAAGAAAATCAAATTATTCCAGTTTCTTCTGGTTCTTTGTCAGTTTTCTGATATTTACTTTCTTTTTATAGTACTTGGTCTAAATCGTCAGTCAAGTTAAAATTGACTGACAATTGACAAACCTTACTTGATATACAATCTTCCTCTAAGATTTAGAGTCAGCAAACTACTCGAAACTGCTGATTCACTGTCAGTCATTTGTTCTGAAAGTGGTGTGGTTTACAGTCTGTAACACCTGATGCACGAATCAAGGCTTTGTAGAAGTATGAGATTAAATTCTGGTAGCATCATTACATATGTGATTTGATTACTATTAAATTTTGCTGTGATTGAATTGTCACTTCAGATTAACTGCCCAAACGTTCACTTGGAAAATAAAACCTTTTTATGGGGGAAAACACCAGTGGTTTGACTCATTAAGTCAAGGTCAAAGAACCATTAATTTCACAGGGAAAAAAGCAGATGTTCTCCTTAAAGGATTCATACTGTTATGTTCCTATATCCTAGTCTGATCAAGATGAAACTACAGAAATCGAAAACCAAGCTGAAACAGCGGCGGTACAGCCCAGATCGACTGAACCCCCTCTACAGACTTCAGCTGCTTCCCCACAGCCCGGCCCTGCTGAAGAGAGACGGCTGGAGGCTGAAGCTCCCAGCAGCAGTCACTGTCCAGAGCCAGCCTGTCCTGCACCCACTGACTGTCAGCCTTCCACCTCCAAGGCCCACCTCTTCATATTTGAAAGTGAATCCCAGGAGGAAGACTCTGAGTCAGTCATTGATAAGAATACAGCGTCTTCCTCCATCGCCCAGCCAGTAAAGAACAAAGACACTGTGTTTTCGCTGACTCAAGAGCAGCTGGAAGAGGACATGCAGCGGATCAGAGGGCTGATGAAGCAGACAAACCAGGTGAGTGGTGCAGTACAATAAATGTGATCGCCCCTTCCTCTTTTTGTCCGTCTGTCTGTCAGTAGGATAATTTAAAAAATATTTGACGGATTTGTATGAAATTTGGTGGGAAGGTTGGTTATGGGCCAACAAAGAAGTGATAAGCTTTTTGGGGCAATCTGCCTCAAGGGGCCGTGACCAACTTTCTGTGCTGATTGGCTAAAAGGGGCGTGTCCTACTACAACAACATTGCTGAAACGGGTCATAACTTAGCACAAACAGGGCTGTAACTTCCAGTTGCATCCTTTAATTCATTCTACTTGGTGGCTGATTTTATAGTAAAGCACTTTGTAACCCTGGTTTTAGAAAGGTGCTTTATTAATAATGTTTACTTACTTAGTAAATGTCTCCTATCTGCTCCTCCAGGACTTGGTGAGTGTGACCAAGGCCCTACTGAAGACGAGTGGAGACTTCTCTGCTGCCCTGCAATTCCTCTTGAATCCCTCCTGCTTTATGGGACCGTTTTGGAATCGCCATGACGACAGTCTGTTGCAGTCAGCTGACCCTGTGGTACAACAGCAACTGCTAGACAAATATGGTGAGGAGGACGTGGCTAAAAGACTTGTGTTCCTTGAGGTAGAAAGATGAAAGCGAAAGAGGGGAAGGAAAATAGGAGAGAGGATCAGGAAGAGGAAGGTGAGGTCTTACTCATCTATCACGTTTAATCTCCCGTGTCATCTGATATGGAGGATTAACACAGGGATTTTTTTGGTAGTTATTGAGAAATTAAATATCAAGTTGGCTGATACTCTTTCTCACACTTTCTGTGTTGGATTCCCTGACTGACATCCCATGTAAAGGTAGACTTCACAGAACTTGAATGGATCCATTTAAGTTTACATGGGATGTCAGTCAGGGAAAACACCCAATACATGGTAACTTTTATAAAAAATTTTTTTAAATAGGTAAGAAGGTAAGAAGATGGAAAACAATGAAGGTCTCTATACCATGTAACCATAGCAACAAACTGAAACTGAAGAAAGCCCAGTAAACCTTAAAAGCCCTGCACCAAAATAATCCACTTTATTAATTTTGTGTACAAGATATACAGCGATAATCCTCTCCGAGGTGTGTCAGAAGGTTTTAATGCACAACGTGGAGGCAAAGAAACCTCCGACGTGGAGTGGAGGTTTGTCGCCTCCACAGAGTTTAGTGCTCACCTTGTTGTGGATTATCCCTTACTTATTCCACTCCATATTTTTTCCATTTATCACAACTCAGTAATGTTTTTCCTTACTTTTTACCTCACAAGTGGTTTCAATTCTCCAATTATTTTACTTGAAGTTTTTTAAATAAATGACTTGCTTTTCTGCCCCCAAAGGAAAGTGTGGGTGCAGTAAGCAGAATGTTTTTTAGCAGATCTGATGGCTTCTTGTCTTATTTGTGGTACTTAACTTGAGGAACTCAGTGTAGTAATGTGAGGACGGTTGAATGTCACAGCTTTTAGATGAGGATATATTTTGCATTTTCTATACCTCAGTTTTGGCAAACAGTCTATGCCTTTAATGCATTTTTGCTCGAAAAATAAGGTCTGTTGGTACTGTGTTTTTAAATTGGTTGACTTTCAAGTAAAATGCAAAATAAGTCAGAGTTGTCGGGGCCAAAAATTAGTTCCTGGCCTCGTTCTCTGTGGTTTCTACGTAATGACAGTGGTTGTTTTAATGAACCTATGTTCATGTTTGTTTACTTGGGACCATCAGTGGAAATGTTTAATAACCTTTCCTGTAAATAATTAAATAAAATTTCCTTTATGTATATATATTTTGTTGTGTGTGTGTAAGGTTCTCCTTTATTTTATGAGCAGGTTGTATTAGAATGGTCATATGAAAAATTAAGTCACATTGCAAATAAAAACAAATGAATATGTGCAGTAGACATCAAAAGACTACACACCCTTTCAATTTTTTATCCAAAAGGGTGTGTAAGTTTTTATTGCCTTGAGGGCTGAAATTAAAACCTATTAAACAGAGTCATTATGCCGAGACAAGCAGAGGCAACAAGGAGCTTCTGAAATGTCTGAAAGGTTCACATTAGGAGAGAGGTCTTAAAGAGGTTTCAGAGATATTTATCATATCCTGAAACATCGTGAAAACCAAAGTCAAGAAGTGGAAGAAATAAGGCACTACCAAGACTTTCTCAGGCAGCCCTTTCAAGATAGATGACTGTGCAATTAATTTTATTTTATTTATCCTTTTTTAACCAAGGTCGTCATAATGAGAATAAATCTCTTTCCAGTTCAGCCATGGCCAGGAAAGGCAGCAAAAACATAAAACATAAAGGCAATACCATAAAAAACACAAACATCCACAGTGAGGCTCAGTAGGTAGACACCTCAGGGAGGCAAGAGGCTAAAAGGAACTTTAACTGCATGTCGGCATCTGGCCACTCCTTGCATCACAGTTCTGCCAGTTCTCCACATTTCTGGGCTGAAGAAAACATCCAGTCCTGTCTTTAATTATGTAGGAAGTTCTTGTAGAACTTCTTGGTCATCTTTCCCCAAAATATATTTTCACTCAAAGACAGCATAACACATCACTCAAAGACCATGCCGCCTGCTGTTGCACATGATGGTGGCAGCATCATATGTGGGCCGCTTATCTTCAGGAGTGATGGGAGCCATGGTCAAGAAAGAGGGAAAAGTGTAAAACTGCAGGGGCTAAGATATGTTAGGGGGAAATCTGCTGGCCTCAGTAAAATACCAAAAGAATTTCATCTTTCAGTGTGCCAACAACCCAAAGCAAACAGCCCAATCAGGGAAGGAATGGCTGAAAAGAAGGAAGATCAGTATCCTGGAACGGCTCGATCAGCCTGGACCACAACAGAGAAAATCTGTGGACTGACATGAAAAAGGAGTCAGCATAGAAGGTCCCATTGCAACTTCAGTAAACTTGAAATGAGCTCAGTGGAACTGTAAATTAAAGGAGGACTGAGAGAAAAATCCTAAATCCAGATGTGCTGCATTGGTAGATACTTTATCCAAACACATTTACTGTTGGAATCAATGCAAAAACTGCTTCTACTAAAGTGGAGAGTGTGTCCTTAAGCAGCCACGGTCTTTCAGCTTTCCATCTGTGGTACACTGTGTACAGTGAGTACTTTTGTTTTTACCATTATTTTGCTGGTTACAAGTCTGATTTAAAAGGTTTTTATTACAGGATTTGGCATGAAAAACAAAATATGGATGCTTTTGACTTCCACTGTATAACTAATTGAAAAATTCTTTATTCATTGTGCACTCTGGACCAAAGTACTTAGGTCATCACCAACCTCAACAATTTAATTTTACTTCTCTTAGCCACTAGTGGCCTAATTTTAATTTTAAGTATCATCAATGACTCACTAACTTCAGTGCTTGCACTGTAGCAATGATAGACCATTCATAATAATTCAAAATAAAGCCATAATAAATTAACATGAGCAAACCCACATTTTTTCCACCTCCTCTCATAAACATTATGCTCATAACGTCAGAATAGTATATTTATTCCACAGGATGAAAAACCACACCTTGGCTTTATTCAATCCACCATTTTATTTCATTTTACCCGAATATCAATTTTGTACATTCATTATTTTGAAACAACCTACCCCAGACCCACGTGATTACAATGTATCAATAGTTTAAACAAATAAAAACTTAATTCCACAAATGTGAGAGAGAGAGAGATGCAATGAAGTAAAAGCAGGCAAATCAACCACTTGAGACGGAGTCAACAGGATGGTACCTGTGATGCAAATGAAACACAAAGATCAATAATCAATATGGTTCAGTAGCTTTTACTCAAATATGGCCACAAGTATTGCTGCACCTTTTTTCTCCCCATCGTGTTCATGAACTCAAAAGCATTAACAGCAAACAGGTATGCTGATTAACATGGAACATTGTATATTGAGACACCAGTTACCGCAACCATATAATCCCAGCGCTACATCAATAAAAACCACTCATATAAAACCCTTTATAGTATGAAACGTTCACATCCATCAGGCCCGTACATGTCGGTCACGTAGGTTGGTCATGTAAGCCCATTAAGTAAAACAAAATATACCAAGGTCTCCAAGAGATTAACAGCACACCATATATCCCTGGATTTCCACAAACACGTTTTTTTGCACAGTTTCTACTTGTAAGGTCTTGAGAGAATGCCTCCAATCATACACATACATTCAACAAGGAGGGTTTTTTACAGTTTATTCCAACAGGATGTCACTGGATTCTGGTTTGATTGAAGGATTACAAAGTGGAGATAGTACACTTAATGTCCTGTAGTTTGCCGGAATCACTGACTTTGAAAAACAATATGTTTCTGAAGCAGAGGAGGTCTCTGCAACCTAAGACATACATGACAGGCATGTAGAAACACTGAACTCAAGACTAGTACGCAACTACCCACAGTTAGTAGAAATCATAGCTTGTGTTGTCTTTGTCATACGTTACTGTACACATTTGCTTTGGTTGGCTGGTTAGTGTGTGGTTCAGATGGGCAGGGCGGTGTGGGTTACAATCTCAGAGAAGACGAGTGAAAGGTCTCCTGTTATTGAAGGTTACAGCCATACAGTGAGTGGACAGGGTGTATGATGTAGGACTTCACGATCTTTACAAAGTACAGTACCAATATAAGCATGGCTCTTTGCTACTTGTCAGGCTGGTTTTACATCGACACAAGGGTAAGGGTATGAAGGTTCTCTGGAAATAAGGCTGTCCCTCACTCTTGTCTAATATAAGTGTTTTTTACTATGGTTGATCTGATATGGTCGATAAATAACTAAAACTTTAGGAACAAGTTTAATAGTCCAGCAAAATAAGTGAAAACTAAATAAGATGAAGACAATAACATACTGTTTGGATTAAGATAGAATGATTAAAAACCAGTGAAAAATACATTTTATGACAATGAAATGCAATGAATGCAGTAGAATGGACACTTTGTTTTGATTAAAAAAGTAGCGCGCTCTCTGCATTGCAGCTATTTTTTTTTTCAAAATATAAGAAGATATATATATATAAAAAAAACAAAGACCCATTGCTCCTTTCCTCCCAAGAAACATGCTGAAATTATAAAGGTGTGTATTTTAACATTCTGCATCTTTAAAACTTCAAGATTGAAGTAGCACTTGTCTTTGATCCAGCAAACCGTACATTGTCATAATACAAATGAATACATGATGAAAAGATCTCTTCCATCCCCATGCGTTGATCAGTTTCTCAGCTGATCCAATGAAAGCACTGAAGAGCGAAATGTGAGGCATCACAATCCATTGCACGTAGGGTAGTATGAACAGAAAGGCCTCTGGGGTATACGGTCACATGCCTACAGCCCTCTATATACAGTCAGACAATTCTAGCCCCTATTCAGAGGAGACAAAGCGGGACAGGTCACCTGCCTGGAACAGCGTCCCCTGCAGGACAGGAGGGAAACATCTACAGATGAAAATTCAGAGAGACTAAACGGAGACAAAGAAAACTGTTTGTCCACAAAACAAAAACACACCACCTTTCTCAAATGGAAATCTGGAACATTTGAGAGTGGCTGTAATTATCTGATAGATATACAGACGTTTATGTATGAGGACTATGTGACAGGGAAACTTTTCAACAATGTGTCCTTTGGTTTTGTCTAAGAGGTTTGAGAAAATTGTTGTGTGGCTTTGCGAGCATTGTTTGATATTTGATTGGAACCTGAAGATATCGATTTGATCTGATTGAAATTACATATGAAAACCTGCTTTTCATTGAGATGCACGGAAAACATGCACTGCCTGTTTCAGTATTAAGATAGTACTAAGCATAGGGCAGTGTAAATCATTTTATTCATTTAATCGCACACACCATGACTTCTGAAGATCCTTTCAGAAATGGAAGATTTCCACTCTGCAGGATTCACATAATGAGGGGGCACTGTTCCAGTACTTACTGTTGATGTACGGGGAAAAAGAAATGTTCCATACCTCGGATTATTTTACACTCAAATGCACGAAAAGTAGTTCTCAAAATTATACATACAAAAACACCTGCTTTGCTTAAAAGGCTAATAGGATGGGTTAAAGAGAAATGAGGGAAGGTGAAAGCCAGTCCAAAAATAAGGCCAGCTAAATTGCATAGAACTTGAATAGTGCAATGATGCATCAAAAGGCTGTGCTCCTTTCCTTCTCTGGCAACCCTGGAGAGTTCCCGCAGAAACCACTCAGACACCATTTTTCACTGGGTCTTGTTTTGTCTCTTTGGCAGAAAACACTTCAGTCCCCACCTGGGCAATTTGGACTGCAGATCCCCTGAACCCATATAAATCATGTCAGAAGAAATCGGTTTTCCATTTGAGGGGCCCTGATTTTTTTGTGATCCACAATAAATATTCAAAATGTCATGTAAAGAGGGATGTATTTGGGATGTACTGTTTGGTTCTTGTTCACCAAGAGGGAAACATATTTATCCTGATTCTTCAGAAAAACAAGGATGTTAATGGAGCAACAATGAATAAGAAAAAAGTTTCTGAGTCAGTCTCAAAGGTCTGAGAAAGCTGAATAGCACCCCCCGGCCTCACCTTGTGGATTTCTGGACAGGTTTTAAGGAACCAGCAAGGCAGCAGTGAGGAAGAGAGCACAGCTTGGACACTATATGCACCACCTTTTTCTTTGTGAAGCAAAGGCGCCCCCCTCCCCTGCTCTCCTAACAACAAAGACAGTATAAAAGCACCAGTTCTGGGCATGTGTCAGTGAGCACGGCCATCAGAACTCCCATGGATAAAACAGGCCCAAACAGGGTCGGGCCGCCTCCCTGGCTGGGTGGAGCTCTTTGAGCATTTAACCATGTGACAACAAGGGACGGCCAGGAGGAGATGGGATGGAGCCCAGCTGGACAGCCATCAACTAACTGGGCCTTCGGCCTCTGTGTCCTTGTCCAAAATTTCATCCTGAATCTCATCACTGTTCCCTGAGTCGCTGCTGGCCACAGAGCTGAAGGAGGGCGAGCTCCTGCCACCTTTAATCATCCTCCGACAGGTCTCCATCTGCACGTCCAGGCCTCGCTTCATGCTGCACATCTCCATGTACTCATGCAGATGTCGGTTCATGTCGCTCTTGGCTGTGGCCAACTCCATCTGAAGGGAGGCAACAGATAAACAGAGTGAGGGTGGAGAACACAATGAGGAGTCATGAGTGAAAGGCAGATAAACAGAGAACAATATGGACATAGAGGGTAACACCAGGCGGGCAGGAAGACAAAATACAGGTCTCAGTCCTGGAATTCTGCTTTTACTATGTTTTTTGTGCATTTTACATTGTGCATGCACATGGCTTCTCTCTCTTTACAAAACATCTTAAGCAATACTTATGGGATGGTTTAAGTAATTAGTGAATGCTTCTTCTTGCAACTGTGCACATACCGGCCACTCTGTGGAAACTGGGCATTAGTAGGATATTTAATATATGACTATAGTACGACATATAATATATATTTATATTTTTGTAGTATTTATGCATTCTAAATAGGTTCACACTTCTATTAAGGACCACTCTGGAAATAAGTGTTTCTCTAACGGTTATAAGTGCTACCCTCTGCAATTTATTACCACAAATTCTTGAGTTCAATATTTAGACTGAGACTTTATTGTCCTCGGGGGGAAATTATTTTTTCACTGAACTGTACACAGGGAGTAAACATCATAAATACACCAGCAGCACATACAGCAGCATACCACGATAGACAATGACAAACATAAGCCCTCAAACATAAGTCCTTAGTTCAGTTATACAGTGCCTTATTATATATTATAATAAAATCATTTTAATTCAATTCAAATCTCTCTCCCTCTCTCTCTTTTTCTCTCTCTCACACACATACGCACAAGCACACACGCACACACACACACACACACACACACTGTCTACCTCTATCTGGCCGATGGTCTCCTGGTACTCTTGCTCTCTGGTCTTAAAT
>OMKZ01006781.1:60991-94760 GCA_900302535.1 Neoniphon sammara | reverse complement strand
ACTGTAGTTTAGCAGCATACCCGAACAGCACATTTCTCAGTCTGTGCCTTCTTACACCCACACCCACACACACACACACACACATTGTCTACCTCTATCTGGCCGATGGTCTCCTGGTACTCTTGCTCTCTGGTCTTAAATAGTGACTCTGTCTCATCTATTAGGCTGCCAAGACTTCCATCCTGAGAGTCCTGAGAGAGCAAAAACAGAGGCTTCATTCATTATGCAGAAGTAAAAGTCTTATACAGCATGCATAGCAATGAACAACATCTTACATGTGTTAATACCAAATATACACAGGGCCATAAAAGTGGATGAGACTCACCGGCTCCGGGCCTTCTACGTTGCCGTCAGAGGGACAGGTCGTGGTGGTGACGGCGCAGGGCATATTGTAGTTTGTGAAATCCTCCCATAACAACAGAGTTTCCTCGTTCTCCTCCCACGTCAGGCTGTCACAGTCGTCATCGATTTCAAATGTCTCGCGCCTGGCAACAAAGGAGTTATCTGAACAATGTCTGTGTAAGACAAAGACAGAGAAAGGAAAGAGCGAAGGATAGAGAGGAAGGAAAAGAAGGACAAAACAGCCACCATGTTCAGGAAAGGTCACATGCAAAGAGGAAGATTAATACAGTATATTTATAATGAAGACAGGTGGAAGTGAAAGAGTGAGCGAGACAGCATACAGCTCATATATTAGCAAAGAAGACTGCAGGCAAACATACAGAACTGGAGAATTTGAAGTGATTTCATGTTATTTGTTAGATTGGACAGAACAGAAAAAGTTGGGGAGATGATCTATGCAACAAAACTGAGAATTTACTTAAACATAAGATGTTATGAGTACATGAGTACAAAAAGATAAGACATGCAAAATGAAATATTTGTGACTGAAAAAGATCAGAGGTCATTCATTTGAACTGTAAAATTAAATTTGTAAAAAAAATACTCCTATATGCCCATTATATATATCTATTTGTGTCATATTTTAAATGCAGCACTCCGTATAAACACTAGATGGAGATAAAGGAATATACAGTATAATTCCATTGCAACAACATTGCAGGAAACTACTGGTATGATGCAACTGCAGAGCATTTTTCAGGTTCAGTCTATGGAGAGTGCACTTGATTTAGGTGTGTGTGCTGAGCTTGGTTGGGTTGTGTGTTTGTGTGTGTGCGTGTGCGTGTGGGGCCGCTTACAGCTGGTTGAGCATGCGTTTCATTTCATCCGTGATGTTGAGCGATCCTGGGACTTCTTCCTCGGAAGTGCTGGGGTCGGCATCCATCTCGGAATTCTCCTCGTCAGACACCACCTTTCGCTCTTTCCTCCTGCAGCACGCCATGGCACCCTGGAAAACACACACACACACACACACACACACATTACTTGCTTCATAAAGGAATCTGCATCAGTGACATTTCTTGTGTCGATTTGCACATCTAACACGAATTAATTCCATTTAAATCGGGGCACATATAAGAGTATATTAGATGCCACTGGCCTGTTTCTCAGTGGATTCATGCTTGGGCTTTAGCCAGCACTGTCGGCGCAATGTGATAACCTTGTGTGCAGCGAAGAAAGTCACAGCATCAGCATTTCATCGCTCTCTCTCCCTCTCTCTGTGCGTGTGTGTGTGTGTGTGTGTGTAAGTACAGTAAGAATCAATAATTATTGTCTTTGTATGTCTGAATGTTTGTGTGTATGCTCGCAGGCATTCAGGCGTGTCTGAGTGCATGTATGTCAGCTTTTTTTGGGTCAATAAGTGTTGTTTTCCTGGGTTTGCATGTGCACAGAATCAGGCTGTGCATCGGCAAAAGAACGATCAAGCTAACTTATATAAAAACCACCTATTGCCGGGTCTAATTTCATTTGTAGAGTGCTGACTATTTCGTTCACAGAAGAAATCATATTTTTGCTGTCATTACTGTCGACTCCTCTGACAAACAGTGAGACAGCAGATGGACACCCACCCTCTCTGGAAGTGACCTGGCCGGACTGACGTTGAACATCTTTGACATGTCTTCCGAGTTGCGTTGCTGAGCCACGTCACACAGCTTGGCTGTGATGTCGATCCGCCTGCAGATGTCCATGTCTACCCGCATGGCTTTCTCCTGGATCTTGGAGTCCAGGTCAGACATTTGCTGCACAGCGATGGAGAGCCATGTTAGAAAGACATGTCCAGTTAAAAAGGCCTGCTGACCACTGTGAACTTAGGTGAACTTACTTCATTGTGGCAGGGAAAAACATGAAGGGTGACTGACATGAACTGAACATGTTGTGGTTATAGTCTCAGCTTTTAGCAAGACCGCATAACCACCAGAAACCAGCGGTCAATCATGCAACATCTACATATCAATTCCTGTTCCTTGAACACTTCATGGTCAATTTGATACCAATTGATGTGGCACCCAAATATTCACTTTGAATTTTAGGCTATACACAGAGAAAAAACAGTTTGCATCACTACTTTGTCAACACAATAATTGTGCAATAATTCTCTGGTTTGGACAAAAGGTAGCAGGTGTAGAGTGAGTAAATATGTCTCATACTGACTGAGTCTTCCTGACATAGTGGGAACTTGGGCTGGGCGATATATCAATATTATATTGATATCTGAATGTGATATGTGATACGTGTCATCTTTTCCTAGTTTTAAAGGCTGCATTACAGTAAAAGAATGCAATTTTCTCAACATATTAGCCATTCTATTATTTGCCTCTAGCTGTTTCGTCATCATATCCACATTACTAATGACTGTTTATCAAAAACCTCTTGTATGTAATTGTTTTATGAATGCACCAATAGTCATCTCTGCAGTTTGATATTGAGGTGTTTGGTCAAAAACACTGTGATATTTGATTTTGTCCATATCACCCAGCCCTGACAGCCCATCCACTGTTATGAACAATATCAAGTGCACCATATCTAAAGAGGCACAAACACAGGATGTCCACTACTAGAAAACAATGACATCAAACAGTCTAAACCTCCTAAAAGATCCATTATTTCTAGATCACTTACCCTTTTCTTGTGTTCACACAGCAGGGAGGTAGTAAAGCACAGAAAAGAATATGAAACATCTACAATGAATAGATGCCAAAGTGAAGATAAGCGGGGTAAACAATGCAAGGCACAGGCCAAGACCGGCCCAGCTGCAGTATATTACAACTGTATATCACACCGGAGCAGGACTGCCTGTGAACAATGCAGGGCTGTACAGAACAGGAAGTCCTGTTGATCTACAGCGTGTTTATAAGCCAGACTCTTTGAGCAGCAGGCTTTTCAATGAGCGCTTGTCTTAGAGCCCTTCTGGCATTTGCAGCATCATATTTTTTCCTGAATCCAAATAAGGCTGTGAATCTGACTGTGCTCGGTGCGATGGCTACCGCTGGGTGTCTCCACGTTATTCACTGTTAACCTTGGGACGTTTATGAATGAGATCTAACCTCGACCATCAGCATGTTTATGAACGTGCAAGAAAACGCTGGTGCACACTGACCAACGCTGCAATTGTTAAAATATGAGTGACGGTTAACAGAGCGCTTTTTGTGTGGCCTGAAAGCATTGTCAGACTCTGAGAAGTGCAGATGACATCACCTAATGAGAAACTAACACTTACATCACTCATCAGGCTCTTGAAGACCACGAGTTCAGCCTTCAGTCTCTCCACCTTCTCCTTCAGCTCGTCCTGGATCTCCAGTGACTCCTCGGCACTCTGAATAGACATTACAGGGAAGACATTTAAACAAGATACATATAATATAGCAGTACACTCAACAAAACTCTATTTACCCAATTGTGAAAAAGCCCTGCAAGCACTTTTACACTGAATAGAACAGGACAACCTGATCAAAGTTGAAAACCAATGCAATTATAATGTCAAGATGAAAGATGAGACCACACCCATAACTGCTACCTGCGTTGTTTTGTAAAATCAGGACCCAATGTTTTTTCTGGTATCAGTTCAAAACCGTTTCATAGCTGTTGCAATATCATTTTTGCTTGTGCCATAATATGTTGTGAAATTTTGTGCTTGTGTGGGTTTGGTGTTAAACTTGGCCAGCTCCTGCACATCTCTGTTCACCACATGTTTGCTGGGAGAGTTTACCCACTTTTTTAAGCTGATGTAAATCTTGATATATACATGCACAGTATAACACACAAAAGAGTATGTAAAAGGCTGATGTGAGTTCACATGCAAGCAAGGCAAATAAAAATATTCTGAAAATACATTTGCATAATGTTCACATTAACCTTTTTTACAGTCAGGAACCGGAGGTTGTGGTTCACTTACCTCTTTAAATATGTGTAAATTACTGAGATAATGCAAATATATCCCCTTCAACAATACACAGGATCTTTTGTAACTGTTTCTTGTGCTACTTTATGGAGAGCAATTATATGGAAGCTTTGCATGGATGTTAGAGGAAAGAGCAATGTGTGAGATGTAACGCGTCATTGGGATTAGGAAGTGGGCATATCCCATCATATATTATTTGTTAAATTAGGCCAAAGGCAACTTTCAAAGGCTTTGTAATAAGTAAGTCTGACCCTTTTAGTTTGAGACAAACACGCTGAGCAGTTCAGAAACTGAATTGAACAGTCATAGGTTAATGGAATAACTGACCCTGCTGGTTTGAAGCAGACATAAAGTAAGCGCCATAATGTGAAAGACTTCATCTGAACTTCTACAAGAAGGGTGCGAGTATTTTGCATCTCCTGAAACACAGTTACAGACTTCTGGCTCTAAGCCCTCAGTAATAAGCGTCTCTTTGCATTGAAATCACTGTCTTTGAACAGGGTTCCTGCTTTCCCGTACCTTACGGCATCTGCTAGTGTGCTCTAAAAGGTTAAAGCCCCTGAGGGAAGGTACTCCACCTCTTCATCTGGCGTTTTGCTGACCCAGAATCCAAGATGAACGCAAATGCTGTCACCAATCGATTTGTGTGAAAGCAGAAGAGCGGGGGAAGGGGGAAGGATGCAGACTAGACTGGCTACTAACACCTGCTGGGGATGGTGTAATGTGGTGTGGTGGAGGGACCACAGTGCCTGCTCCAATATGTGACACATCTAGAGTATGTCCTCTGTCTGCTCTGCACAGAGATATATTGGTAGAGTGCTGCTGATATACAACCTTTATATCTATCTAGGCCAACAGGCTCCTTGTGATGGGTTCGTAATATAGTTTTTTTTAATCTGATACACATCTCCCACGTTGGAATTGCTTCTGGTTGAGATCTGTTGAGGCCATGGTGAATGAAAAACACACGAGAAGTAAGCTATACATAAATATTTATGGTTTTTTTTTTTAGTAGTAGTAGTAAAAGAATATATGCGTACGCATGCTTTTTCCTCAGATCTTATATAGGTTTCTGATCTGGATATGGTACAACAAACCTGGAAAAATCTTGGAAGGCTTCAAATAATAAGTACATTTGTATGTGGGGTGAATAAATAAATATGTTGTTTATGTTTTCCAACCTGCTGCAGGGATTCCACCTTGGACTCCAATTGCTCCCGTTTGCACAGCTCCTCCTCCCATCTGCAACACAGAGCACATGGTGGGTCAGCAAGTAGCACTCACAACATATTGCTAGTTTTTGTCCCCGGGGTGCCACTAGACAGGGTAATGGTACTTTGTGGGGTTACTACTCCCATCTCTGATTACACAGTGCCCTTGACAGTGAGGGTTCACACCCAGCTCCCGTCCCGTTTCCAATCTTTTGTCTCCTTCCTCTTTTGTCTTGTCATTTTTAAAATCCCACTGCCTCGATGAGATAAAGAACTGGAGAGGGAGTGGAATTCCACCCTCCTTTTAAAATAACAAATGGTTTTGGGCCTACGAGTGACTGCAGAAACAGAGTTAAAGCTCCAGAAAAGGAGAGGCACATGTGAGCTTTCACACGCCCACAAGGGTGGGGTCTCTGCTGCAGCCCCAGCCATAAAATTCCTTCATGCTAACTGCCTCATTCATTCCTTATGAAGCCAGGAATCCATTTACCAAATCTCACTGGCCACAGTTCAAGGCCATAAAAAAAAACCAAAACTGATGAAATACCATTATCCATCATCATACCTTACATTGATATGGCTAAACATGTACGATATGTTAAACCCTTGTGTGAAGCCATTAGTAGTAATCCATGTGTTTACTGAGGATAAAGGTAGGCTAAATTATTTATCACTCTACCACAGTACCAGTGAGACAGATACGTGTCACTCAAACAGCCCTCTCATTTAATTTGTTCAGACAAAATCTGTCAGCAACATACATGACAGAGTGTCTGGCCCCCCTTATGGCCATAAGCTAGCAACACAGTTCCCTTTCCCTCTGTCGATTCAGTCCTCTGCACCACGGCAGCTCTGTGAAAATCTGCAAAAATAGTAGCTGGTGTACTTGCACCATGCAGTATCTATCGCACACGAGGCACAGCACACTTGGCACGTACTGCATCAGTCAGTTCAGTACGCTGCTAATAGACACTCATCTGATCCCTGGGATATGAGATAGCAGGCATGCTGAGTCACAGTTGTTTCCCAAAAGAGTTTGAAGTACAGAATGGACAAGGAGCTCATTGAATAAAATGAGGTAAGCCACGGTGTCAGACATCCATGTGACTGTGAGCCAGTGTGGGCCACATGGCAGGCTACAGCTAAACAGTGGGGGGATAAAAAGAGAGGAGGTTTCCATGTGTGTGAAAGAGAGAGAGAGAGGGTGTGTGTGTGTGTGTGTGTGTGTGTGTGTGTGTGTGTGTGTGTGTGAGTGCGTCAAGGGTACATATATGTTTACTTGAAGGGAGAGGGGTGACATCTGATGACCACTACTGAATGCTGAGACATTACCTTACCCATAGCCTTTACCATGGAGACTGAAATAGTGTCAGAAAACACTTTGGCATTACCGAGCATCGCCAATATAACGCAGGGTAAACAACATGCGTCACTGGAGATTCGCTTTCTCAAGAAAACACGGTCTTTTTTTTCTATTCAGGAGGCACTGAATGTACACTGTCTAATTAGAGAGAAGTATTCCTTGGCAGGACGTTCGAGCTCACACTGTGATTGAAGCCTTGTTCTAAAATTGCTGGCAGTGCTGCTTTACTGTGTCCACAACACTCCGCCCGCCTGCTGCAGGACTCTCGCTAAGGTCATTGGAGTTCACAACTGCATCACATCCTCTGCAGACAGAAAACAGTTTGTCACAGCATCCGCCTGTGATCCGCATCTTTGGTGTCGGAGGCACACGCACAGAAATGTAGTATATGAACATCATGCCATTATACCAGAGAAATGTTGTCATATGTGCTACATCTGCAGTCGTGTATGAACCAAATGTATTTACCCCCTCTGGATATGGTGATATAGGTGTAGCCCCTATATGAACATATATGTGTGACTCATAGATGTACAAAATGGAACAGACCTTTTTCACAGCAGCCATTTTGACATGAATAGCAGGGTAAACACAGGTGTTACTAATGACATTAGTTAAGCCATTAGCAACACCTGCGTTTAGGGTAAACACAGGGTAAACGCAGGTGTTACTAATGACATTAATTAAGGTATTTAATGTCATTAGTAATATCTGACTTTAGGGTTCATGCAGGTGTTACTAATGACAGTAGTTAAGGTATTTAATGTCTTTTATGTCTTTTATGTCTGTCCCTGCTATTCCTGTCAAAATGGCTGCTATGAAAACAGTCTATGGGTAGGACAAATGTATTTGTATTATATATTAAATATTGATGTCTATATATGAAAATATGCCCGTTTCTAATGGTCATATACTATATGCCATATATGGAAATATCCTACATGTACATATATGACATTTCTGTATTCTGTATTATTTCCTTTAAAACTCTGAAGTAAAACAAACATGAATTATGAGACACTCTGATGGGAGAAAAGAATCTCTGTGTCAATATGTATGTCAAGGCGATTAATGACAAATTCAAAGGTAATGCCACTGTTGACAGAGGTAAGGATGGTTACATTCAGTGAATTCATATTAGTCAAACGGAAAATCCACAGATAAACAGTCTAGTCCAAACAGAGATGACACTACAGCATAGGAAAGGTATTCTGCTGTGGTCTCTGCCGTTGCTCTGGCTTCCCTGTGGCCTACCTTTGGCTTGAGTCAGTTAAACGAACACACCCGGAGTCTCCTTACAAGGGCAAAGACAGCAGGAGGGTTGGAGCCTGACTGTGTCATCTCTGTCTATTTACAACCAGACGCAATCTCGTTCCAGTGAAACAGCTGTGCGCTATGACAGATGAGCAGCTTTCGCCTACAAAGTCAACATGCACTGCTGCAATCAAATAAATGAAGAGGCTTCTTTGGAATTTTTGGTCTGTGTGTGTTGTGTGTTTGTGTGTGTGTGTGTGTGTGTGTGGTGTTGGAGTATTCAACAAAAAACAAAAGTGAAACAAAAAAAATTAAATGAAAAAATGAAAAGTTACACAAAAATGAGACAGGATTATGGTATTCTTTTTAAGGAATTATGATATGTTTTTAAAGAGTCAAATAGTAACTGATTTGATTTCATGGATTCTGATCCTACAGGATTCATTACAGTTTAATTTATTCAAATAATGAACATCAGGTAATGATTATTTTTTCCATTTAGAATTTTTTTGGATTCCTAGCATTTTAGTATTTAATAGAGTTCTTCAAAGGAACTGTAAAAGAGAACGTGTTTTATTGGATGCTTGGGAAGCCTTGGTGTCATTAAAATAATTATAATATCATGAGGACAGTGCAGTCTCGTCCCAAGTCAGAAAAATATGAAGTGTCGCACATCAAACTGACATTTTCTCATACATTTTTGTCTGCAGAACAATAGCATTCCAGCAGCGCCTGCCAACAAACACTCCCTGCCTTGCGTGGTATGTCTAGGGAGTTTCACTTGCACGCGAGCTGCCTGAACGTTTTCCCATCACTGTGCCTGAGGACACAGAGGAATCATAATACAAGATCACCGCTTCTAATCTGCTATACTTAAGTTTTGTGCTTTGTTTTTCTTATGACAGTGTTGACAGTGATAGCTTTATGACAGTCATGTTGACGTTTAACCTTGATTTATCATGATCTTAATTAAAATTGTCTCTCGATGATCATATAGTGACGCCAATTTACTTTTTTTTTATATCTATGTTCAGATAAAAGGTCCATCTGATTCTGTGAACGTCAGATACCAAAGATCTGATGACCAGTCCGTCATTGTGCAATATGCAGTAAACACCAAAGGAGTATAGGGAAAACTTTGAGGTGTGGTTGGACATCATGCTATAAAGCCCCTGTTGCTCATTGCAGATAATATTTTACACATCTGTTTTCAGGGATTTTACAAGAGGTAACGCCCTGCTGAGTGGTAAATCATCTACACACTTAATTTATGGAAAGAGCTATGTGATGGAAGGGGATGCGCAGCGACTGGAATTCCTCAGGCAACACTTTTCACCGCAACTGATTCATTGCCAACACATTAAGAGATCTTCATAATGTGACTGAAAACAAATTATCATTATTCTAGTAATTCCTTACCCTCGGTAAAGTACAAATCATTCAAAACTGATTTGTAAAATCATATCAATTGGAGATTTTTTTGTTGTATATTTGGGCCACAGAGCAACAAATTCCTTACCCAAATCGGGTCTCTTCAAATTAGGTCATAGTCTGAAGACATTTTAATAGCGCCATTTCAATTAATTATCACAAGAGTCTGCAGGAGTGAAGCACAGGAAGTGTTACATGCTAACAGCCTAAAAGATCAATACATCTGGCTGCATGCAGGACAAACACGCCCTTTCAGCTCACATGAAATGAGCCCACTGACAACCCAGATAAATTACATGGGAGAAGCCAGAGCACACGTGATCTCTCCCTCTATAGATGTCTATACAGTGCCTCCTCCGTGACCGCATCCCCCAATTATACAGCACACAGGAGGGCTTCAGCCATAATTTAACTTCAACACAGATTTTTCCATCACCACTGGCGGTTTGGGATGGATTTGCTGGGGAAAAGTGTCCGTGACACTGAGGTTAGGATGGGAAATAGGAAAAACATTGTGAGAAGCATATGGGCTTTCTGATGGAAGAGGGGGTATGGCTGAGGTGGGGCATCGATTGGATGTCATGATCCTGTGTGATCTATAGTCTCCACCCGTTGAGAGACATGTATGGAGTGCTAATGATGCAGTGATGTGATGCGGATTGGGCAGACAGGTATACGGGGCCATATAAGACGGAGGAGGCTGCTGTCTGGCTGCTCGGGGGTCTGGTGGTGTGCTGAATAGACAAAACCACAAGGACAGGGCTCATCTGCTCCAACTAACCCCATCTCCCCTCCTTATAGAGATGGATATGAAAATGCAAAATCACAATTACCACAGACCAAATTTATCACGGTTTTTATGGTATTACTGCAGTATTTACAATACGTTTGGAATGTTAAATAATAACTAATATACATTGAAATCATTTCACTATATCTTGTCTTGAGAATCAGCACTATGAACTTTTTGCATGAGAATAAAAATACAGCCAATTCCATAAATTAACATATGAAACACATAGCATATCAAATGCATGGTGTATGATTATTTGGTGGCCATGAGAGGTATGTACTTTGTGCACATGGCAAGCAAGTCAAATGTGCATTGTACATATAAGAGAAACACAACAATAACATCAAGGAGACCTGATGGATTGATGATGCCTTTGGCTGATGCTAGACGGTATGTGACTTTTTACAAATGCGCTAATCAAAACTGGTCATTGTAAATAATTTAAAACAATGTTACTGCCCATCAGATATTATATTACAGTTTATACTAGTAAAACCGGTAATTGTTCCATCCATACTTCCTATCCTCAATCCACATCCACAGCACCCACCCAACCACACACATTTCTCCCCCTTGACCCCATTTTCTCCAGCCCCATCGTGCTCATGAGGACCGTGCCGCTGGCCTGCATCCGATACACATGTAAATGAATTCCCGGCTCACTCAACCATGTAAACTGTACAGAGACGTCTGAAAGGATCATCATTCACTGATTGATGACCCCTCTCTCTCTCTGTGCTCCACGAGCAGGGCCGATGTTAAATATAGCCCTCCTCTCCCAGACAGGACACAGACACCGCCAGGCCTGCAAGGAAGAATGTTGGTGTTGCTAAGTGACCAAGGATATTTTCCCCAGGCGCCATTAACACTGGACCTCTGGGAGCTACCAAATTTTATGGAATCGCAAGTGACAAATCATTAGACTACTGGTTAGCTAATGTAGAGGACAATATTGAGATGAAACAAGCTATTCATCTCCATCAATTCCTTTAAACCCTTTGTCAATGATGATTCATATTTATTTTGTAGAAATCTTTTCAATCATGGATTATGCAGCACACCTTTAAACTACAGAGCTGTGCAGTGTTACCTGGTACTCATATGATGTATTCCTAATAATGAGAGCACAAGAGTGGGCTTAAAGGAATAATCAGTCAAACTGGGGACTGCTAGCACTTTAATATCCAATAGTATACAGCATATAACGTGTTTGAGTAGAGATGACACTAGTTTATCAAGCCAAGCCTCCTCTTCCAAGGTGATAGAAACAGAAATGAAAACCCCTCAAATAAATATCAAGTAGGTCAAACTTCAAAGTTCAAACTTCACAACATATCCGTGACACTGAAAAGGACACGCAACTGCGAGCGTGTGTATGGAGGCGATGAATACAGTGACCTCTAGGGTCCATTTTCAGAAGAAATGTCAAGGGTTGTTTATCAATATTCCTGTGCACACAGCCCATGGGGTTACAGCTGGTTACACGCTAAATGAAGCAGAATCTCTTTTACTAAATGTGTACTGTAGTCATATATGTGTAAGATCTTTTAATGTAATTAAAAAAGAAAGAAAGAAATGTAGAAATGTAATTAAATGACCCACTTAATGGGTTGCATCTTCATATCAAGTTAACTGGTAATTATTACTTCATAAGTGGTAGGCTATAACACATTTCTTACAGATGTTGTAATAATAATATGGACTACTAATGTCATGTTATGTAAGAACAACAACTTATTAGTCAGTGTTATTATTACATCATCAATTAATATATTATAGCCTTTGTAAAGTAGTAATTGCTGGTTAATTTGATCATGTTATTACACCTTCCAGTGCCTTATTACATTAGTAGGTTTAATTACATTTTTGGCCCATTCAGCACAGCATTTTTATTAAAATTTGTAAAGTTTTTACATTATCTAACCAGATCAACTGTGACACATATAAAGGAAAGGGATGTCATTGTGCTGAATTATGCACTTAAATGTTGAGCAGGGGAGGTTGCAGGTATTGGAAAATTTAATCAGTTCAGTTTGATGAATGTGTTCTCTGTCTAAACAGACATCTGCCTCATAACTACAGCGGCTAAAATCTACAACCAGCTTAATTTGTGTCAGAGGGTCAACATGAACAATGAGCAGACTAGACTACAAATTGCATGTAATCTGCAGTAAATCCTGGATCAGTGGAACAACATTTTCCATGGACGTCAAAACTAAAAGGAGCATCGAAAAGCAAGTTCAGGCAGAACTAAATTCAACATGCCCCACATGTGGCACACTGAAAAGAGAGTATAGTCTGGAAACAACTGATGTTTCCGCTGCCCTTTGAAACCAGGTGGGCCTATGATGTATTTCTTTACACCGATCAAAGCCTGTATCTCAAAAGAGGGTTTTGTGTAAGGACCGGTGGAACATCCCATTTGTTGGTGGAGAGCTGGACGGTTTGGAGCCAACGTTGTGACACGTCTAATCCCATGTCCTGACCCGGCCCCACAACATTTCCACACTGACAATCCCGCAATATGGGTGTGTGCTGGGCTTGTTTGCACTGTGCAAACACGTTATCCAATTGCTTAAATCCCACAGCCAATCCCGACCCTCTTTGCTTTGGCCTGAGGGATGCTACAGTCAGGTTAGCTGTCACGTTGGCCTCTGATTTTGACCCCTCACCTGTGAGACAGATAGGTGTTCCTGTGTAATAATTACAATTACAATCTAATAGGTGTGCTCTGAAAAAAAAACCCCTGAAAGAACAGATAATTGCTCTCAGAAGAACTGATGCAATTCTGTTTAATAACAACATTTATTTGAAATGTTAGTCATTAAGCTTTGTAGAGACATGTAGCGTTGGCTCTGTTGGCAGTCTGAAAGCACCTCAAGCCTAATGATTTGTGTCTCTCACTGTGTTGACATTCTCAGATAGTAGTTCATAAAGTTTACAAATGCGGGTTTCTCATTCACAGAGCCATGAACTGACAACAATCACTAGTGCCTGGAAAGTGAGATTTTATGACACAGGCCATTTGATTGAGTCATTTTCTACATAGAGTTTGGTCTCACACTTTATATTGTGTTAGTTTCTCTCTCAGTATGAATGGGAATATATTGCAGTGTAAAGAAAATTCTGCAGTACCTCCTCTGGAAAACAGCTCTAATTAAGAATTCATTTTTCTGCACTAAAAAGGCAACAATCATAAAAAATACATATATTAACAGAGAGAAATGAGGATCCATCTATTGCTTGTTTATGCAGTTTGCAGGAGAGGGGATGGAAAGGGCACTGTGACAGAAAATCAGTTTCCCCTGAGGTCTGCATCTCCAGTCCCACCCTGCAAACTGACCCCACCCCACCTCCAATAAAGAGCAGCACAGTACTGTGCTGTTATGTTGTTATGTTCCCACAGTACCGATTTCATTTCCTGCAGTCCACATTATAGTGCCATCATAATAGCTGTGGGCTCATGCCTATTGACTCAACATACAAGCAGGCATTAATCTGCACACACACAAAAAAAAGAAGGGAGAGAGCTAGTAAAAACACAACACGCTGAGGGGAAACTTGACATCCTTCTTAAAAACCTCTTACTTGTAATGGTAGGCTTTGAATTGGGTTTTCTGCTTGACAAATGACCAAAATTTGTGAGAAGGCTTTCAAATGCATAAGAATAGGAACACAGACGCGCTGCATGTCTGGGCCATGTTTGGGTGGAGCTGCACTGGGTGTGATGTCCCATTAAACACAGTGTTTGCTTCTGGCATACATCCTCGCCATTCAGGGTGTGTGCAGTCAAATTATGTGAAGCATAATAGATCAGTGAGGAGTCATCACTATTCACTGGATAAATATATTTTGTACTTCCCTATTATAAGCTTAGTGCACACACCTGTGGAATGAACTCTACATGAAATCGTGACAGTTGTATTAGCAGAGGTCAGGTTTCTTGGCTGCAAT
Source organism: Neoniphon sammara (assembly GCA_900302535.1). Classification (NCBI taxonomy): domain Eukaryota; kingdom Metazoa; phylum Chordata; class Actinopteri; order Holocentriformes; family Holocentridae; genus Neoniphon; species Neoniphon sammara. The sequence continues at coordinate 80,454 of OMKZ01006781.1, read as the reverse complement.
TATCCATCAAATGAATCATGTTTTCCTGTCAAAGAACATTTTGTTGTGGTTGAATGGAGGAGTAAATACAAAGCTTACAGCTAAACAAAGATGAACACAGATAGATAAAGGGGCCTTCAGTTAATGCCACCTTCGGTAAAAATCCATGAAGGCTGCAAAAGTAAATAAAAGAAGGAATGAGCAAGAATGATGCAAATGGGAAAGACTACATCAACATTAACATGATACCAGCTTATGCCATTTGTAACAGACATAATAAAAATGCTGCCACAGGAGGTTAATGCACTTTGTCTCTCACTGTATTAAGAGTTTCCACAGGGCTCTGAGGAGACAACTATATGGTCAACTTTAATGTCAAATATATAAGAGCATAGAGACGGATTTAATACCCCTGTTGAGATGCATATCATCTCCCTGATTGGAACTTGTGGGACAAGGCATGCTGCCCATTGTGCCCCGGATGTGTGGAAGTATTTGTGCAAGAGAAGATGTTTTGAAGTGGCATTCATCTACAGATTGTTAAATCACTACCAAGCATACAATACCTCTGGGATAACAAGCTTTTGAAATATGGCTGTTATAAAGTCAGAGAGATGTGCCAGTGCGTGCGAGCCAAGCCTTTGGAATTGCCTCAATAGCCTTTTAGTCTCAACAGGTCTGTACAGACAGGGAAAAAACACTTAATAATTAGGTAGAAATAAGGATTAAGTCTGATGATGACAGGCTTAACTGCAAGATTTACCTGATGTAAATAAGTGCATCTTCTGCCGTGCTTCAGGGCACAGCCAGTGCAAAGCTAATCAATGCATTTCCAAAACTATCCACCAAAACCTCACAGCATCCCGCCTCCCTGCTCTTCCCTATGCAGTGCTTAAAAAAAGACAGGTGCATTCCTGCACTTTTAGGCATGGCAGAGTGCCACTGCTCTCAGCTGTATCGATACCCATGAATAATCAACCACAGCAGCGCAGCAGCAGCACCAGACATATGGTTCAAGCACTGAGAAAAGAAAGGCACAAAAAGCGAGGGGGGGGAAACACAATCCCATCATGGGATCACCCAGATTCTATCATAGCTGGATCAATATGGAGAGAGGCCACACTTCCGTACCATCTTCTTTTTCACCACAGCTCTCTGCCATCATCACTGAATTTTTGCTGTCTTAACATAGCCTGGGTCTATGGACAATGACGTGCCTTATCATTACCACTTAGGATAATTAAGTTTATTACAATGGTAATATGTGCATTATGAACACCGCCTTTATGGGGGCTAATATCATTTTGGTGACCTCCAATGAGGACAACCAATAATTACTAGAGACTGCAGTCTGCCTTACAAATAAAGATAAATACATAATGTGAGAGTGAGAGAAGAAACATAGAACTGTCTGTAGTCTAGAGGACAAGGGCCTTAGTGAGTGAAGTGAGCTCCCTCTCTCCCTGTATGCCAACAGCAGGGGGCCTTCCACTTAGAGAGGCTCAGTGCTGCAGCTGCGTGCCAGGATGTGGTGCAGGGCTGGCTGGTGGCTGCAGACTTGGTGCTAGGTGACGGCTTAAAGAAAATCCCTCTCCTGAATAGAAGGCCTGGATTACACGGGGCAGGTCAGCACCACAGACGGACAGAGAGGCCGGGGATTTCATCAGCACAGTGCATTGCTCTTCTTGGGGCAATGTGACATTTGAACCACAATATGCATATGAAATATGTGTACACATAGGAGATTTCCGTATATGGCATACATGTTTTCTACTAAATACCCATAATGAATTGTATTTGAATTTGGCACATTTTCATATATGGAAATATATGTCTGACATGTATTACAAATAAATGTGTCCTCCCAGTTTTTTGAGTCAACAGTAGCCACTGTCATAGATGTATGTTAAGCAGGTATGGGTGTACATATATGACCATATTAGGACAATATGTTGTTTTCATATATGCACATATATATGTCATTGTATACACAGGGGTATATATGTTTGGTTCATGTATGACTATAAAGGTAACTTTAATGACAACATCTCTCTGGTATAGCAGCATATATGCTCATATATTAGATCTCTGAATGAGTAAAGACTTGGGCTTTGGAATCAGTTTATCTCCTCTGTACGATAATTAGTTATAAGTCTTCAGCCTGAATCCTCCTTTCAAGAGAGAACGAACCAAAAGCCCCTGTTGCGCAATTTTGCCTTTCATCTCTTAAGCACAAGAAGCCAGATCAAAACCTCAGGATGTGTCTTCTCAAGATTTTCATTCCATTGATCCGCACATGGTTTGGGATGCAGCTAAATTCGGCTGTACTTCAATTATTCATGCAGGAAGAACATGCCCAGGAGGCCGTGGCACTGTTCTGGTTCAGTGTACGTCCTGCATCGCCCACATGGTGATCCAGCAGGACAGTAGTTTGGCCCACTGCACCCTGCTGGAACAGCCTAACAATTAGGAGAGATCCGAGCAGCGACCGGGAATCTCTGCTTCAAATCCCACCTGGGAAAAAACTGTAGCTCCCAGCTAATGTGTCCTTGAGTGCTACAGTATGAACTATGAACAGTCTGAACTACTGCATTACTGCACCTACTGAATGTGTTAACATATTATTGCAAATAATATTGCTCACTCTGCCTCCCTATCTGTCTGCCTGTGCAATCATCTCCATAATAACTGCCTGTATTATCTCTGTACTGAAGAAACTGATGTAAATTAAGAACAAATGTACAGTGTCTTCATCCTTCACAGATGTTCTTTGAAACGCCATTTACAAATAAAAACAACCTGCATCTCTATCCCTATTAGCATATTATATATAAAAGGTATTAGCATATTACTGCACATAGAATTTCTATCTCTCTGTCCCCGTCTTTCTGTCTTGGCAATCATCTCCACAGCTAGCTAAACCTGTCTCTACAAAAGGAATATATGTAACTCAGAAAAAATGTATGCAGAAGTCATATGCAGCTGAAAACAAGTTCTATCCCTACTTCTTACCGCTTACTTCAATCAAAATACTTGGATGATGTTGCCAACAGTCAGATATCATATGTATGTCATCTGCCACCCTTTAGACAGTATTTTTATTACATGACATGTTTGTGGTAATTGCTGGGAGCAACTAACTGACCCCCCAGTAACACATTTCACAGTCTGTTGGGATTGTAGGATGAATCCTTCAGCAACACACTGTTGACCAGGACAGCTGGCTTTGACCTTAGCTACCATCCTTTGCACTGTCATTTGTCAACATGAGAGAGATGTAACCGCCCTGTCCAGACGCTATAGCAATAAGTGGATGCTCGTAACATGACTCTGATTTATTAAGCACATCCAGGAAAGGTGGTCTGTGCATATGAGTGTGATAAAGTACCTCTGCATATGAGAGGACAGCAACACAGAGCTGGAAATTTGCTCGACACTGCAGTGTTGTGAAAGCTCAGACAAATCACACAAGTTCAGGAACTGTGCAGACCAAATCTGTTAAAGAGCTTTCCCAGATCCACAGTTACACCCTCATGACTTTGAAAGAACAACAGTTTCCCCCTAGCAATAGAATGTTGTGTAATGGAGATTTTATCTAATTTAGAAATATGGCTAGAACTCACTACCTATCCTGTTGCAAAAATAGAAACAAACATTTCCCTTCATATAAACACCCAATAATGGTAGATTGTGGAACATTAGAAATGGGTTTGTTTTATACAAGTATGTACAAGCATAGCTTGATCTGATTTAAACTTTCTCCAAATGTAATATATAGCAAGGGGTCACAGAGTCAAACTGGGGGCCTATGAAAATAATAATTATTGTTATTATAATTATAACAATGAGTAAGAAAAGAAATCCACTTGAAAAAGGTCGACATTGGGCTGTTTTTTCCTATTTCAAAAACTCTTTCTACTTTTATTGTTGCTAAGAAAGCATGTAGGAATAAATGGGATTCTTGAAAGCAAATGTCCCAAATTTGTTCTTTATATTTTTCTTAACCTAAATATAAATTTCCACTTGCCTTAAAATTACTGCCACAATAAAAGGTAAGCCACTTTGCTGTTATTAATAAATGAACTTAACTGTATCTTACAGTTTAACCTTCATCTTTTTAATCCTTGCTCTCTAGCTGTGAGACCTCAGAGCTTGGCTATTAAAGGTTTGCATGAGCTGATACCATTTATACGCTTTAGCATTTCCCTCTCAAAGTAGATTCAAATTTTCAAAACCAAAAGGTTATATTCTTATAGCTTGCACACAAAGAGCATGACTGTTGTCCAACATTTGCTTATTCAAATTATGGAAATGAGAAGGTCTGTCCTTTTATGCTTACTTAGATTACAGTTGTTAGGTAGGCCCTATTTGAAAAATTCTTAAAGAAAAAAAAACAATAGAAATTTGTAAGAGATGGATAACTTGTGAAAACAACAGAGAACTGAACTTATAAGTGCTCTCAAAAACTTAATAAAATTAGTTCTTAGGTAACTTCTTAAGGTCTATCTTCAGAACATTTTTAACTCTTAACATCTTAAGGTCTAGCTTAAAAACATCCTATCCTGTTCTTTTAAATAGCATTTTAAGCCTATGTTATATTCTTGTTTGTGTAACCATAACAAACAATTTCTCTCTTATAGTGCTCCCTTTTCATACAATCTAAGAGGCCTGTCTGTCTGAAACAACTTCACATATCCCACAATACTGCTTCATTAGTGACTTTGTTTTGACAAACCATACTATTTTGCTTAATGTTCAGAACTTATAGGCTATTAATCTGAGACTGCTACATTTTAAAATGGCAGAAACTAAAAAACAAGCGAGTGCATCACAGTATGAATACAAGTGACTGAATCAGAAATGGGTTTGGCTGGCCATCCATCTCCTGGTGTGTGTCCACAGTGGTAAAGGTTTAATAAATCACCACAGTGGTGTGGGAGCACGGGGGGCCTCCGTCGGGAGTGAGGATGCCTTACAAAGCAGTCTGTACGACACAGAGAGGAGCGGAGGGGTGGAGGCTCTGGAGGGGTGGAGTGAAGGACGAAGGAATGGTGGGAGACAAAGAGCAGTGGCGGTGAAACAGAAGAGGCATGGCAGGACGGGGCACGGGAGTGAATGCTGATATGTGATTGCAGTTTAGTTAAAGAGACGAGCAAGACTGGGACAATGAGAGAGAACAGGGCATTGGAGTCTGCGGTGATCTGATCATTTAGCTCACACCAGAAAGGGAAAGTGAGGGTTGGGCCAGGAGACTGATTACTATGATTACAAGCCACAAAAATGAGGCCACAGCGTGTGTTGCTGCTGAGTTTTCTCTCTGTAAACAATCTATGAGGCAAATGTTTGAGACTTAGATGACTGCACTGTGAGTCACTGAAAAAAAAACAGAATTTTAGCTTCATTTTGTTATGTATAGAAAAACATTATGATATTTTGAACCCTATAATACCTTTAAAAAGGAATAAATATATATGTTTAATATGTGAAAACTGTGTTCTGTGTTTCAGCAAGACGTAAACAGCCACAAAATGAGCTGATACTGTGTGGCTGTTTGGATAAGTAATATATTTTGGGAGTAAATGTGCTGACTCCAGTAGTTCTATACATTTTTGTATCCAAAACACAACTGAACAGCAACCAAGATGTTGTTGATTCTGTTTCAGTGAAATATCCAGTCCAGAGCTCCCTTGACTGCCAAAGGAAATATTAAGCCTGAGTTTTCTCCCTCAGCTGCAGCAGTTTAAGCAATTTGGCAATCTGGCCCAGTCACTGCTGTTCATTTTCTAAAACGGAAATGCACAAAAAAAAAGGATATCTTTGTGTCACAGAAAATGACTGGACAGGATATCCAGCTTCCCAGAGGAGTGGTGAAGCACAGACATTCTGTGTCACTGAGTCAGCCCGCTCACAGGGAAGTGAGGTTTTGTCATAGCCTGCCTCACAGTGCAGACGGGGCCTGTGTGAATGCCTCCCTGCTTGGGTCATGAGAGAACAGAAGCAGGCGTTTGGCTGGCAAGTTTCCCTCCAGTAGCCGGCCGGGACGGCCAGCAGTGACGTGGGTCAGTGAGAGGCGCTGCAGTGAGCTTCAGGGAAATGGGGTTCATATGACTAAAGAACAACAATAGGAGGAATCGGAGTCATTACAAGAAAATTCCCTGGAAGTGTGAGAAAGAGCAGGATTATTCAAGTAAATTGTGCATGTAATTAAGATGCCGAGCACCCACTCAGCTCCAAGATCCATCGGGGCAGTGAACAGATGTAAAGTTCTCAAGTTTTTAACATAATGTTATTACGATGACTGCCATGCTGTAACGCCCAAAAGGACAAATCTGGTGTTGGCAAGTCACTTCCGCACGATGGGAGGAAAAACATCACAGTGATGAGACAGACATGAGGCCGGGTAGATGAACACAGCTCATGATCCCAACACACACATTTTTCCGCTACCATGTGAACAGTTTAAACACTCAAAAGCATGGGGCTGCTTTAAAAGGCAATATCGATTATCTGTCTTGATTTAAAAAGGCACTACATTAGAACAGTTTCTTGGCTTTTAAAATGCTACATGTGCATCTGCATTGAATGAGTCAGTCCTTGACCTGCTGGCAGCTCAGTGGTTGCGGTGTATGATACAGGCCTTAAGGTAATGAAAAATCACTGTAATAATCCTTCAGGGACTTAGAGAGGATGTGTGATACTTTACAGAGAGTTTAGGGAGAGGCCCGGGATGATTGTAAGCGAGATAGTTGTAATGCTTTCAATTCCTTCACACATGAGAAATAATGTGATCACTATGTAGCTGCTTCATTCAGTCCTAAGCCCACATATGGGAAAGAAAGAGAGGATATGCGTAAAACTGGCAAATGTAGAACCAAATTTCTGATGTTGGAGTTGATTTCTTAACTAAATGTTACTCCCCTCTCTCCTCCCCCTCCACAGGATGTTACATTTTCCCTAACTAACCCAAACTGTGGGGCAAGATCTCTCCCTGCCTTTGAGACAAAACACAGAATAACTTCCTCTCTACTCTCCTTAGAGTATGTTACAGTCTGCCTATAGTGATCTTTTCGCACTTGATGGTATTCTCCTATGATATCACAGGCATCACTTCCTACAATATTCCTACAAGGATGTAAATTTTTTGCATTGATAATTGTAGGCATGGAAACTGAACTCCATTCTATGGAATTCCATTTCTAGATGTAATGGGGAATTCCACTGCATTGCAAATTCCAGGAAAAGGAATTTGCAATTTCTATGGATGTAGCATATTGTATCCTTATTACATTCATTACAGTACTAAGTACACACCTCTAAACTGCCATTTCTTTAAAAAACAACAACAACAACAACAACAACAACAACTACAACTAAATGGAGCAACAATCACTGAGTTTCACATCAAAGTGCAGTCATGCTGACAGGCCTTTACTCACTTTCTCTTATACTCGTCTCTCTCCCGCTTGACTTTGGCCAGCACGTTATACAGAGCTCTCACTTCTGGGGTAATGGTGTCAATTTGGACCCCAACTCCATCCGGGTGCGTCCAGGTCACCCCGGGCCCATGGACGGTCTCGAAGCGCTCCCCTTGCCTCCTGACATGGGTGAAACTCCAAATGGTTCCCGGCAATCGGGACTCGGGACCGTCTGTCTGAACAGCAACTTCTCGGGTGTAAAGCCCGTGGAAGCGCTGTCTCTCCAGAGCCTGCTGCAGCTGGCTCTCCAACAGTTTGTTTCTCCTCTCCAGTTCGTGGACTTTGGCAAGGAAGCAGCGGAAACGCAGGTTGAGGGTTTTCAGCACATGGATGTTGGACCCCAGGTCGTTTCGCAGAGCGCTGGTCACCGCGCCCGACCCGGTGGACACGCTGCAGACCGGACCTGTGGCCATCAGGGCAGCAGCCGGAGTCTCGGAGAAAAACATCTTGTTCATGTTGGTAAACAATCCCTGGTAATCCCACTGTGGGTCAGCGTTTGGTCTGCCAAACGATGCAACAACCAGACCTGTGTTTTTATCTCTGCATATTCTTCCACAACCCGACTTCCCCGATGAGTTTCTCCTTATAATACAAATGCTGGGAATGGGACTGACTTTGTTAGAGGTGAGGCGACCATAACTATCCCTGTTGGCTTTTTACCTCGAGAAAACACAGATCCCTGCATCAGAGTTGACGCGCAAATAACAAAGGCAAGAGTCCCTCAAAGGCATCCAGGGGGGATCATCTTCTGATAGAGCCAGAGGTTTGACGCAGACCGCAATCAGCAGCAGCAATTTTCTCCATCGCCATCGTCTCTGTATTTGCCTTTGCTTTGTCAGGTGCTGCTGATGCTGTGAGGATTCATATGGCCGAGTGAACAGCGTCTCTCTTTATCGCTCCCCGTTCCTCTCTCTGGCTCTAGTCTGTCTCCGGTAGCGTGGTGTGCCGGCAGGATCCAGGACCGCAGAGCCCAGCCTCTTCGTGGTGCGCCTGGATCATGTTGCAAAGTGCTAAACTAGGCATATAACCCACATCAACCCCTCCCACTTCTCTCTCACTCCCTCTCTCTCTCTCTCTCTCTCCTATTCAATAGCCTGATCGAGGAGTGAGAAAGATCAAATCTCGTCTCAGCTGGGCTTATAACTAAGTAACAACAAGACCTTTCAGGCTATTTTTAGTGTTTACACTATATATGCGAGCTTTCATCTGACTTTTTCTTTTTCTTTTCTTTTTTTTTTTTTTATCAAATTAATCATCATCTTTTCTGAATGTTTGACTACTTTCTGCTTGTTTGGTATTTTTAAGAGATTTAGGAGTTACATATAGGCTGTGGAGATAGAAAAATGGGGTATGCCAGCAATATCAAACCTTAAATGCAGTTTGTCTCAGTCAGGACCCAGACAATTGCCTTAATAACAACCCTAGATATTTTTTAATAGTTTCTGAAAATATAAACTATGCCACCCCTATGGGCCTGACGAAATATCATTATATTATTCTGTAAAAGCTTATGGTATCCGGTTTCTACTTCTGATGTTTGTATGCTACTAGATTTGTGGCGTTTTGTATCCTATATGGTATAAATACATTGTATACCATATAGGATTAACACCACAAGCCAGTGATAGTGATGGTATATCACTATAATTTTCCTACAGGGATTTCTGTTTTGCTGTGATATTTATATAGCATTATTCTAAATTTATGATGATTTTTTTCCCTGTGCTCACCAACTGAAATGAAATGAGCTTCAGTCTTAGTATCAGAGGGTTAACTGTTTCTTAAACATGTACCCCCTCTGAGAGTATGACATATCTCATTTCAGACAGATGCCTGCAGCAAGCTGAATTCACACGGCACCCTGTCATTCTTTACACAGAGACGTGAAACGGGGGAGGGAGGGTTTATGCTGGACTGATCTGCAGTGACCCAGCACACATAGATGTGACAGGAGTTCAGACCTCTCATCAGCTGTCAGTGTGTCTTGCTTGTGGTTCTGTTCGCTGGTTTCGCACAGCAGCAGTCTTTCAAGTAGACCGGAGTTACAGTTTCTAAACCTCTCTTCATCAATCGTGAGCAAATAATTGTTTTTCATCTTCGTTTTGATACAAAATGTTAGGAACAAAATAAGCCTACATTAATCATTGTAGCTACTCAACAAAATGAGTAACATTTAAGTTGTTTCACTATAATTAAATTCAATATACATTTTCCGTTTGTGACTATTTTAACATTATATTTAAATCACACCGATATTTATCAGTGTTAAAGTATGACATTTAAACAATACTTAACACAAACCCAAAATATCTTTTCAATATCTATCAGGGCAAAATCACTTCATATGGCGGTCCGCGAGACCCCCATATTGAGAGTCAACTTGATGGTCCTTTGGAACCTGAAAAAGTTTGGAAACCACAGATTTATTGTTTTATTATTATTGTGTTGGAAACGCCTCTGTTCTACTAAATGAAATGAATTTTGGATCATTCCCAAGTGGGACCTATAGTCAATTTGATTGTCTAGGGCCTTCACAAACAATCCTGTTCAAACACCAAATACATTTTAAATTATTTATCTTATATACATTTAAGTAATTTGAATTCCAAAATAGGGCCAATAATACTCGTGTATTGATCAAATTGATGTGTTTTTTAATCACCAGAATCAATGAATTTCTTCGCTCCATCAATGCCGGTGGCTTTGCAATTTCTTCAGGCACTGCGTGGTCAGCCTCACCAAACAGAAACATTCTGGGTCCTTTCACTTCACGTGTGCGTCTGTCTTCTGGACAACGTGAGAGAGAGCCATGCCGAAGTCTAAGAGGGACAAGAAAAGTAGGAAAATACTTTCTAATTGTATAATATTAAAACATATTATGTGGTTACGCATTGTATCCGGTGCCTTATTCGTGTCGTAAACGTAAAACTCACTCAAGTGTAGGTGGTAAGCTAACGTTAGCTTAACGTGCTGGGAAAATTGCAATGCTGTGCTGCTGGCTACTAGCTAACTCAATAACCGACTAATGCGTTTTCATCATTTGTCCCACAGTTTCGTTAACAAAAACAGCCAAGAAGGGGCTGGAATCAAAACAGAATTTAATCGAGGAGGTAAGTGTTTGAAGTTATTTGAAGTTTGTATGAAGTTATCTATCAAAAGACACGGAGTGTAACGTTGGCTTGCTAATGCTACTATAGTATTTAACAGGCGTTATCTAACAAAGTTCTCTTCCTACCTTTGTTAGTTACGGAAATGTGTGGACATCTACAAGAATTTGTTTATATTTTCGGTGGCCAATATGAGAAATAACAAATTGAAAGACATCAGGACAGCATGGAAACACAGCAGGTAATGATAAAACTAGCAGCCCGTTGATTTGACAGCTTCTTGGTTCTAGTAAGTAGGTGTCAAACCTATCTGCCTGGTCTGTCCTCTATCCCCAGGTTCTTCTTTGGGAAAAACAAAGTCATGGTGGTTGCCCTAGGGAAAGGACAAACAGACGAATACAAAGACAATTTGCACAAGGTAGGCATTACCTCAGAGTGATGCTAAGCTATTGACTTAGATGATAATTACAATAGTCTACGGCAAAAACTCAATCTTTCTGTTTATTTTTTCTTTTTTTTTGGTAATGTGCAGGTCAGCAAGCATTTGCGAGGAGAAGTGGGCGTGTTATTCACAAACAAAACAAAGGATGAGGTACAAGAGTAAGTAAGCTGTTATTTCATACTTTCTCCTATCAGTGCATGAATATAGTAAATGTGTGATGCTTTGTATTTGCTGATACATTCTCCAAAATCCTAATGTAGGTATTTCAGTCATTTCAAAGAGATGGATTATGCGCGGGCGGGCAACAAGGCACAGATGGACATAATATTGGATGAAGGACCCCTGAAACAATTTCCACACTCCATGGAGCCCCAGTTGAGACAATTAGGACTTCCCACTGCACTTAAGAAGGGTACGATAAAACACGTTTATCACTGCAAGAGATGATTGCTCTCTGGCCTGAAAAACTACCTTTGTCACATTACACATTATTGTTCAGTACATTTGACTATGAACTACGATGACCCGTCTTCATGAATTGTTTTGCACATTCTAGGAGTGGTGACGTTACTGTCGGACCATGAAGTTTGCAAGGAGGGGGACGCTCTAACTCCTGAGCAGGCTCGCATTCTGGTAAGTTCTGGATCATTTCAGTGTGACTTCAGAAAAGCTTGGCTGTGAAAAATTGAGCTGCAGTGGCTGAATTCCCATTGTTACTTGTTTGTGTCCACAGAAACTCTTTGGTATTGAGATGGCAGAGTTCAAAGTGCAGATCAGGTGCATGTGGAATTCAGAGACAGGTGAGTTTGAGAACTTTGCCGGGGAGGAAGAATCACTTCAGGACAACGAAGATGAGGAGAATGATGAGGAAGATGTAGAATGAAACTTTTTTTTTTTTTGCGAGAGTTGGCATGCGTCTATTTTAAGTCTTCTCTTTCGCCATCCTTCAATGACAGAGGGACACTGACATTGAAACCACACATCCTGACTGACAATTCTGTCCCTGGGATTGGTTGTGGTCTCTCTTTTTTCCAAACAAAAGCTTTCACTGAACTAATGTCCTTCACTTTGGAATTTTATATTTGGACTGTGTTGTTTGGTGAGCACCGATTTGTGGAGAGAACCGAATTAATGATCCTACACACATACCACATCGATCCTTCTTCACGTCACGGGGAACATTTATACTGTGTGCAAACTCTTCCCATGGAGGCAGTACAAATATGCACAAGGCCTTTCATATGTTAAAGCACCATATGTGGTGGATTATATGTGTAAAAATACTTTTCATGATGTGAGAAAATGATTGTTGCTGTTAAGTAGTTTATTTAAGATAAAGACGGCCTTCATAAAAAGTAATTTTTCCCTGCATCTACATTTGTCAACTGAACATTAACAATGAAGTGCTGTTACCCATTAATACATACAGGTCTATAATTCCATTCCTTAGAAAAATACATTTTGTATCAAGTGGAATTTTCAAAAATAAATTCATTTTCTTGTGGTCTCAACAAACTCTTAGAAACATTTTATTTAGTGAACCTAGGTAATTTATATAGATTAATGTACCATATCAATCTGTACTTAACATTTGAACATAATGGATACTTCAGCGGTGGTGATAAATGGGGAGACGGTCTTCAACGGAAATAGTTGGGACACTCGTGGGCCACAAGATTCCAGGCTTCTTTGAAAGCCTCCACCACTCTCTCATCCAGAGGACCTTCTTCTGTGGCAGACAGGTTTTGCTGAAGCTGCTCCATGCTTGACATACCGATGATGACTCCATCCCCTAGATCACCCTGGAAATGCAGACCACATCGGGCAAAGAGGAAGACATTGAAAAACCACTACTGATCTTGATGGAGATACATTTCATAGAAGGTTCTGACTTGGTATCCTGACTGCTTAACATTTTCCCTGCCAAGCACCAAGACAGCTGGTGACTCACTATAGCAGTGACTTTGGCCAAGAACTGACCAGACAGGCTTTTCTTTTTTTTTTATTTTTCAAAGTCATGTCCATTAAAGATCTGTCTTCACTGATGTTCACACAATGTCGGATGGTTAGAGTCATAAAATGGTCAAATCATTCCCAGTTAAAATTCTACTAATTCAAAGATTCGTGAACGATAATAGATGTCCACTAATCTTGTTAGGGGCAGGGATAAAAGTCTCTAAAAAGGAGCCCCGAAAGGCTGAGAAAATCTACAAGTACTCTCCCCCAGGGAAACGTTTTTGAATATATGCTGAATTTTTAGTTAGTTTTGTACAGTGGTGCATGTGCATACGCTTTCAAACACGTGCTCAGTATTAATATTAATAGATTTTGTGACTTAGTTAATAAACGTGCGCAGTGTCATAGAATCACCCCACACAACTCAGCAGTACTGCAGATGGTGCAGTTCCTACTAATGGCCACAAGAGGGCAGATGGGGGCTAACAATGAGTGAATGGATATGTAAGTGAATTCTTGGCAGATCCAGGAGTTGCTTCAATTGAAATTTCGACTTTCTGCTTGCACCAGACTCTGGGGGGTATGAAGGTCCTTAAAAATTTCCGGTGAATCTGTGCCACAGTAATCAGAGTGTATTTTGAAAATCACAGCGAAATCTGAAAATGTGAATCTGTCATAAAATATGGCTGTTATTCACAACAGAAGTAATCATGGTGTTAAAATTAGGCAAATCAGTAGGAGCAGCTCAGTCTTGTTTTAGAAAGTCCAGTGAAATCAAGCAACATTGCATGAAAACAAAAAAATATTGTGCACAGTGAAATACCTAGTTTTTTCAAAATTTAGATTTAGATTTCTGAAAACAACATGAAAAGGCAAGGGAAAAAAAATAATCTCACTTTTCTAAATCCCCTTAACAAATAGTCATTGTTCATTCCCCTGCATGCATACACAACAGACTCACCTTGAGCTGGGAGTGGTGGTACATCCAGCGTATAGCGGCAGAGGTCATGGTGGGTTTCTCTGACCCATATACTGTTTCCAACGCCTTCTGAACCAAATCTACTGCCTGGAAATGGCTCACCTTCCAGTATCTGAGAGAGAACATGAGGCCAGACAGAATAACCATACTATATGTCCTATTCTTTTTTTGGGCACAAACAAATATGCATAGCTGCAGAGACACTGAATACCTCCAACAACTATACAAAGCAAATGAAGTTGTGCTCTTTTTAAGAGGAATTCAAACATAAACTGCAGATGTATCACCTGTCCCTGTATGCTGCAGCCCAGTTGTTACCAAAGAATCGTCCTGCAGGCTGTGAATCATCTTTGTCTTCATAATGATACTTCCCTGTCAGAAGACCTCCTGGTGGGAGAGGAGCACTGTCAGAATCTAGACACTCAGATCAAGCATTATTATTATTATGCTGTTATTACAGAGCAGTGTATATTTTAGGAAAAAACAGACATTTGAGAAGCACCTTGCTTATAATCAGGATTATGATTTACTTTTCAATACCTTTACATGCATGCATACATACATACATTTGCATATATGTAATAGACAGACATTTTTGGATTCACAGTACCTGCTAGAGGATTGTATGCATAGAACCTCATCCCATAATATCTCAGACATGGCAGCAACTCTGTCTCAACCTGTCTTGTAGTGGCATTGTACATTCCCTGTGGATGGTTGCAGTTTAAGTTAGTGTTTATGAGGATGGTTCAAAACTTGATTTACAAAAGAGTGAACTAAACACACAAAAAAGTGAAGACTAAAAGCAAGAAAAATAAGTAGCAAATAAAAGGTCATGAACAACTAATACAGGACTGTCATACAAAAGTGGCCATTAAAGTTACAAAGAGTTCTAGGAAGGTTTTTAACTAGATTAAATTCCAAAATGTAGTCCAAATTGCAAAGACCCGGTCACCTCTTCTTTTCACTCCATAATGTTTGGATATTGTTGGTTTAAGGGAGTTGAAAATGTAAATAAACCCAGTCGGATAAAATGACAATTTGACTGCCAGAATATCACTGTCATAATTGTGCAGAAGTACCTGATACACAGTGGGAACAATCCAGTTGTTGTGTCTGCAGATGCACACAATTTCAGCCACTTCCCATGATGCATAGTTGGATAACCCAAGTTCCTTGAACTTCCCCTGAAAGTAGCATGTTAACATTCAATCTTACTTCCTCATTAAATCTTGACAAGCAGCCACATATTCGGTGCAGTTTCATCAAATCATGTTGGGGTTGAGAATGTTTTCATTGGGAAATGTTGTTAGCTAGACAACAATATGGATTTGCTAACATGTTTGTCTTGACTGGTGGGATGTACGTTGCTGGTCTCTGTACCTCTTTGTGGAGTTCATTGCATGCTCTAAGTGTGTCCTGGACCGGATTTTGGTGGTCAGGGGCGTGGAGGTAGAAAAGGTCCACACAGTCTGTGCGCAGCCTCTTGAGGGAGGTTTCCAGCTGGGAGCGCACACTTTCTGGTTTCAGTGTCTTCCCATCCCAGGGGTTGGCTTTGGTGGCTATGCTTACTAATTTAAAAAGATGAACAATCAAGCAAATGCAGTTATTATCAGTGTTGAGTCACACACTTGCTTGTTAGCTGAATAATAGTTAGAGGTAAGAGCCCAAACACCAGACTTCAGGTTTTTTCTATATCTGAGAACATCCAGACCAGGGTGAGGATCATAGCAGCAAGACTTTTGACTTGTGGACTCTTGTGGGAACCTGAACTAGGCATTGTACAACGAGTCTGCACAGTCTTAGACTAGAAATATTGATGCTATGAGCTGTCTGACAGGTAGTCTTGCAGTGTGCTTGGTTCCTCAGTCCAGTCAAATGCCAGACTAAAACAAACATGTGATTTTCACATCATTCAGAGTGTATTGCATTGTAATGTATGGATCCAAATGGAACCAACTTTTACAGTGTGCGTATGTAATCAGTGGGTGAAAGATACACCTGTGACATATGGTTACAGAATCCATGCATTTCTGATCACAGACCCTACGAACACGAGTGACGGTATACCTGTTTTAGGAAGATTCATGCCCCCTATGATTGTCTCTGACTGTCCATCCGTGTACATGAAAGCTGTGTCCACGTCGTTGTGTCCCCGCTCCAGGAATGATCGCACCATCTCCAGGCTCTTGTCGGCATCAGCTCGTCCCCCAAATGCCATAGTTCCCAGCAGGGAAATTGGCCGTTTTGCATGAGAAGACATGTTTCGACGAGCCGCAGACACTGGTAAATGTGAGAATACGTCCTTGATAATTTTGCTAGGTCGGATTGTGCAAAGTCCTACTGTTATTGCTCGATGCATACTACGGTACCAGCGTGTCAAGTAGAAGATAGGGGCAAAGGTTGCTCTGGAAGTGATAATTAGGGAGCGTCGTAAAGTTACCAGATTAGTTAAAACCTGATATACGTTGGATACTCGATTGCAAGAAGAGCTAGCCTCTTGGCTTTTCTAGACAAAACAGGCTGTTGACACTGTTCAAAGTTCGTATACTGTCGCGCCCTTAAGGGGTTTTGTTAGCTCACCTGTTAATATGTATGTGGGTCTCTTCGTTGCGTCATCTGAAGAGCACTTGCCATATTCCCTAGTGTAGTTCTTATTTTAACCGCAAGGTGTCAGCAAACATACACAGACTTCTTCACTCCGTTTGACCCACTGAGATAAACATTTTGCATCTGCATTTCGGCGTAAAGTGATCGGCTCTGTTGAGGTGGATGGTGTATATCCCCTCTACATAATTTCAGGTGTTGTTAGTTTATATATTTGCACATCATAGCTGAGCTGCACAACAAAATCATAATCTGACATCATATCAGCCCTTTCCCCACACTTTCAGTAAAGTACGCCAGGCTTGT
This sequence comes from Neoniphon sammara, assembly GCA_900302535.1. Taxonomy (NCBI): domain Eukaryota; kingdom Metazoa; phylum Chordata; class Actinopteri; order Holocentriformes; family Holocentridae; genus Neoniphon; species Neoniphon sammara. The sequence continues at coordinate 63,603 of OMKZ01006781.1, read as the reverse complement.
TCATTATTCATAATTCTTAATTTTCTCTTGAAACAAAAAATAGTTTCATTTTCATACTGGGCCAAAATGTACACGCATAAGTTGAAAACGTAAATCTAACTATGATGATGATGATGATAATAATAATAATAATAATAATTTCATGGTATGCATCCGTACACTCTCACTGTTTAGCCAAATAATTACATCATAATAATCACTTGTACTTGTGTATAACCAGCAAGGGTGACCAGGTGCAAGAGATTATTGTAATTGCATCATAATAATCATTTGCACCTGGTCACCTTTGCTGGTTGTACATATGTACCTATCAGTGATAATTTGTTGCAACACATGTATGTTTGTGTGAGAGAGCAAAGCGGTGAGACTGTACATCTGTTCTAATTTCCTCCCTTTAAATTGCATCAATTCACAGGAAATGAAACAGAAGTAGACTGACATGGACTGACTGCAGTGCAGCACTGCATTTATTTTTTACAGTGTGAATTTCATGTGCTGGAGATTGCTCACCTAGGTAACTGGTTCACATCAGTTAACCTGAAAGACATGTATTTCCAGGTGCCCATGACCTTGAGACACAGGAAATTCCTGCCTTTCTCATTTGAGGGAGTTCAGTAGCAGTACAACCATCTCCCCCTCTGTTTTTTTTTTTTTTTCTGTTTCTTCATGCACATTTTCCAAGTGTGCGGAAATGGGGTTAGGAACGCTCGACAGAGAGGAGATCAGGGTCCTGTTTTTCTCAATGACATGATCATTTTGGACCCATCATGGGAGCTGGCAGCCCTCCACACCGCTCTCTAGTGTTCCATCTGAACAATCTGGGCTTTGCAGTAAATTGAAAGTAGAGCTTTCCGCTCCCCTCCCAAACTCATTGATGCACCACTCTCGGGTGGTGGGGCCTGTCTGGTCACTGGCCAGAGGGCATGGCTCTACACATCAATGCACTGGAGCTGCAGACCATCTTCCTGATTCTTCAGAGCGCAACATCTGGTCGTTTGAACCTGCAACAATAAAGCAGCCACCTACATGAACCGTCAGGGCAGTGTGCGCTCAACTCGCCTCCTGGGCATTACCAGGAGACTGCTGGTATGGGCTCACGTGCATCTGCACTCATTCCAGGCAGTGTACGTTCTGAACAAGCTAAACGCAGTGGCAGACATCATGTCCAGAGGTGGTTCTCACCAGGGAGATTGGAAAATACATCCGAACCTGGTCAGAATGATCTGGGACAGATTCGACAGAGCAAAAGATGATCTGTTTACGTCATAGGAGAATGCACAGTGTGCACTGTGGTTCTCCATGAGTGCACAAGACAATCCTCTTCTAGGAGTAGATGCATTTGTGCATCAACTGTGGGCCAAATGACCTCTCAATGCTTTCCCACTGTCCTGTCCACTCCATTGAAGAGGACGTGCTGTCTGAGGTGGATGGAGGGATTCTCCACCCACTGGTCATAGGCCATATAGATGCTTATGGATTTAGATGCTAGAAGGGAATGGCTGGAGAACTTAGGTCTTCCACCTGATGTGGGAGACCTAATCCAATCCAGACGTAATCCAAAGAGTCAGAGCTCCATCTACCACAGCTGTGGTAAATCATGTGTGTGTGGAACGTGGCTTTGATGGTACACCATGCCTTCTTCCCTGGGTCCTGACTATTATCCAAACATTTGTGGACAGGAGCCTGTTATATAGCACCATTAAAATCTATGCACCAGCCATTTTATGTCATGAGGGATTTGCTGAGCAGACCTTGTTTGAGCACCCCCCCACCAAATGTTTTCTGATAGGAGTGGCTGGTGCTACATGCACCAGAGGTGCATGGTTTGAGCCTCTGGACCAGGCATTCCTAAAACTGCTGTCTGTTACGATGATGCTTTTGTTAGAATTAAACTCTAAGACCTCTAAGCTAAGAGGGTCAGTGAGCTGTGCATGCTCTCAGACGTTCCATTTTGTCTGATGATCAGAGGTGATGGCAGCACAGCAGTGTTGAGACCTAACCCTGCTTGCATGCCTGAGTGCATCAACAATACATTCAGGTCAAGGGTAATCTCCCTGGATGGCTTCTGTCCTCCTCATAGTTCTGAGGAGGAAGCAAACTCTCATCTGCTTTGCCCTACACACATTCGCATGCTACTCTGCGTGCATGGTGAGCTTGAGAATGACACAGTAGCAGTTTGTGCACTATAAAGAGCAGACTGTTGGCCTTCTTTGCTCCAGTGTTTGTCTCATTGGTTGTGTGAGGCCATTTTGCAGACTCATTCTGCTGCAATCCAGGATCCACCACAGCCATCCTTGTGCACTCCACAAGAGGGTTTTCGTCGATTCCTGAAAGACTGCACTGCACTCTTTCCCATCTCACTGCAGTCAATGCCTGTACATAGGCTTTCTCTTTGCATAGGTATGCAAAGTGTGCAGCTTTGGTTTGTGTACTGTTGGAAGTTTCAATAAACTCCACTTGAGAAAAAAAGTTTTTTTTTTTTTTTTTTGAGTAATGAGATAATTATCTCAGAATTCCAAGAAAATATTTAAAGAATAAAAACATCAGTGTGGTTTTTCTGAATTAACAGGGTTAACAGACAATATATTATCTAAACTAAATAGCTTGGACAT
>OMKZ01006781.1:34574-60971 GCA_900302535.1 Neoniphon sammara | reverse complement strand
ACTAAATAGCTGGGACATGTTTACTTTCCATGAAATCCAGCTGTAAAATCACATTGTCTCTGTTGGGATTCTGAGACAAGTCTTATCTAAACATATCTTATCACCTAAAAAAGTCAGATTTTTGATATAGGCTGATGAACATTTTACTTTCCCCTTGAAATATTTTCTCAGAATTTTGAGATAATTATCTTGTTAATTCAGGAAAAACAGGCATCTTTTTCTCACGTGAATCCAGTACCCTTCCATAACATCCTACCTGTGTTAGTTTGGTTTCTTTGGTGCACCATCTGTAGAGCTCTAGCCATATTCCTTGGTGTACTACTTATTTTTACCACAATGTGTCAGCAAACTACAAACTATTTTAAGCAGTTTCACGAGCTGCATGGACTGGTAGTGATCAACTATGTAGCACAGAATTACATGTGATAGGTGCAAGGTGAATGAATGAAATATGAAAAGTGTAAATTGGTTACAAGGTTGATCCTTTTGGCTTTTCACTCTATACATCCACTTTAATAACACCTCGAGTGTGTATGTGTTTTGGGGGATGGGGTGTTGATGCTTTATGTATAGTGCATTCCAGATTATAGGTAAACAATCTAATACTTCGGCAGTGAAGCTGGCGCCACATTCAGGCACAGATACCCGATAACAGTAGCCTATTAAGTGTGCTAGATCAAAGTGGTGTTGGGGAACCTCTAAGGGTCCTGAAGGCGGGGTTCAGGGGCCCCGAAATAAAAAGAAAACAGATGAATGAGAGAGACTGTTTTGACTGCCGCAGTTACACATTGGGGTAATAGACCGACAACCGCAGAAATATCAGGGATGCCTCTCAGTTTTAAAAAATAAAGTGTCGACTATCTAATAGTTGTCTGTTCGGGGGTCCTTCATATGGAAATGCTTGGGAACTCCTGAGTGGAAGCAACCTGGTGTTCGCGACACTGGCCTGGGAGCATGGATAGCGATGACCCCCGAAAGCTTTAGGTCGTGAACACACACATGCATATAATGAAAGCTTTGTTTGGAGAGCAGCAGTACTTCAGTCCTGATCGACTGACCCTTTGACCGCATCATCAGCTGTCTGCCCTGCAGAGTGACCAGTGCATATCATGGACCCCTCCCTGCCCCACCAACTTCCTCTATAACTCAAAAGTGTAATGTGTCACTCAGTTTTCCTGCATAGCCATGCCTGATATATTAGTGCTGCAATGCCCCCTACGAAAAAACTATTCTATGATATATTGTAGATATAAATATCACACCGAAACTCCATCTGGGAATATTAAAAAGATATCACAGGAGACAAAATAGCCCAGCCTACTATAAATATATAAAGCGACTGTTCGTTAGTAGTGTTTGCTGTGAGGGTCGACTCTGAAATAAACATGAAGTAAAATGTCACCAAGTGGTTTCGCAAATGTTGCTTTTATGTTTTTAAACGTCTGCTGCAGGCTACCAAACACTCCTCGTTTCATCAGTTAAGCAAGGAAATTCAAAGAAAACTCGGTTCATCACATTGGCTTAACTATGTACGTGAGAGAAAAGGACGAGTGTCTGTGTGTCTTTCAGAAGCTGTAACAGTTTTGAATGGATGGCAGCCTTTGCCTGCAGTGTGCATCCTCCCCCCAACCCCTGCCATCATTATCAAGTCAATGGAAGGAGAAGCACTCAGCCTCCACAAGTTACACAAACGCGTCAGTTCAACATGTGCAGCGAGGAAGCGTAGGTGAGCCGCAGTTTGCTCAGTGTCACATACCGGCATTACATGGAATGGCTGGGTCATTTTTGCAAAGTGTAGGTCTTCTCCGTACAGTAGATCCTCGGCGCGCCTTTTAACTTTTCAACGTGACTCTTCGTTTTATTTATTTTTTTTTTTTTACTGGGAAACCTGTGTGTAAATATGTTTATCTTATACTCGTGAATGAGTTCACAAGTCATTCATGATTTTTTTTATAGCTGTGTTCCGAGGAGACGAAAAAATGGATAGTGTTCTTTTTTCATTTTTGCTGATATTTATTAAAGAGGCTTACGCATCCCGTTATGGCACTGCCAACAACCTTCAACCTTATATGTGAGTATCCTGTTTTATATCCTGTCACCTTTTTCAATATATGATATTCTAAATGCCTTTGTGACATTTACCCTTCATTTTTCATGTGATGTTTTTACAGTCACCTTTCCCTTAAATTTCCAGGAAAAAATGTGTTTTACCTGTGCATGTATAAGCTTGTGTTGAAAGACTCAAACAACCTCAGGATCATGATAGAGGGTTTTAAAGACAACACACTGCGTTGTTTTTCCACATTTTATAGGCATGAAGCAGCAGCGGCAGGATGACAGGTCTTTTTTGGAGATGCTGTAGGATTCAATTTGCCCTCATCTTCATCTTTATTGGTTACCGTGATATGACTATAATTTAGGTGATTATATATTGTTGGTGCCGCATTCCTGACTCTCTTAGTTTTTTAACTTCTCAAAATGAAAAGCCAGGCAGTATGATAGGTCTTCTAAACACCAGAATAATAAATGAGAGGTTTGAATAATGTAAAATTATGTTTAGCTTATCTCTTGTGGTTCTGCTTTTGCCTACTATTAAGTAGCATAGTGTCTTTTTCTGTAGCAAGTTCATGCACAGCTTGATGTCATGGTGATGGCTATTGTTTATTACATCAGCATTTGTAGGTTATCTTAAGGCCCCTGTGTTGGACAAGAGACCTGGTAATCTCCACATAATGAGAGAGTCTGAGGAAATTCTACACCCTGTCTTTGGACTAAATGTTTGAAAGATCATGTTGCACTTTGAGACTGTTTTAGAGTAGCCAGTGCAATGTGGGGAATGGTGTGAAGACATCAATGTCACATTAGACTGCCCGTTAAGCCAGACAGACTATTGTGTGGAGGAGAAAAATACCGTAGCTGAAAAAATGTACCTGGGGTGCATACAGCTGTCTCATTTTCCTGATAGTGAATCTCATATGCACGTACATGATAACATTTATGACCTACTAAATATCTGCGAGAAAAAAAAAAGAAAGAAAGAAAAATAAATATTTAATATGTAATGTCTGGTTGTTATTTGAAAATGTTGTGCAGTGGAACCTGGTTTATTAGTTCCAGAGATTGTACTTCATATTCTTATGTTTTCTAGTGGATTCTGTCTTACATCTTCAAATGTTTTGATATGGCTAATCTTGTCTGGTTATTTTTATTTTTATTTTTTTTTAACATTTGGAGTCAGAAATTGAAACGCAAAGGGAAAATCCTTGCCACCTTAATCCCCCCCACACTCCCACTATCTTTGAAGTCTTTTAGTTAATGCATCTCAAATGCACATTGGGCTTAGTTTAACTGCAGGTAGTGTCTTGCGCTTTGCAGCTTAGTGTTCTGAAGGGTGAGGTATGAGGAATTCCCCTTAAGTCTTTAAAAATACCAAAACCAGACAGCATAAGGAGCCTGACATATTTAACATAAGTAATGTCCTCACAGGCATTATATAGTTAAGAACCACAAAATGCCTTATGAAGGCTTTGCCCATGTATCTTCGCCGCGACATTTCCTACAGCCCCCATAAATTGCTCTGCTGCTATCTGTACATCTGTAAAGCACTGAAGAACATTTTGACAAGTTAAGTATTTTTTTACCACTGTTTTGTTCCAGGCCCAATGTATGTGTGGAGAGGGAGGTGACGCTGGTTGCCCAGAGGCAGCCATGTGTACAGGCCTTCACACGTATGGTCAAAGTTTGGAAGCAAGGCTGCCTGGGACAGACCTGGTGCATGGGATATGAAAGGAGGTGAGCAGTGAGCACTACACCTCATTTGTTGTCTGTCTCTCCATCTGTCTCCCCACCCATCTTCCCTCCTTTTTGAAGCCTGCACCTCTAGCTCTGTCATTTGTAAACACTTCCATCCTCACATGGAGGGTATGCATGGCTGCTGATGAAGTTCTGGCTTGAGTAAAGCTTTCCTTTGAGTGGTTTTATATAGCTCACATTTTATATCTTTCCATGGGATTAAAGCTGTCTACAGAGAAAGCATCATCCTTCACCAAAGTCCACCTGCAGGCAGTATCTGACAGGATGAGATCTAGCTCCCTCCTCTCCTCTTTCCTCTTACCACTTTATCTCTTTCCCTCTTGTTCTGTAATCAAGGGCTTTGGGCCTCTCATACAGTTAAGTGCAAGGTGTAGCCCCACTTCACTGGGGTTACTAGCCATTTAACACACAGGCGTCTCCGGAGCCTGCATACCTTTGAGAGAGAGTCCAAGTGCTAACATCTTACACTGTCTCAGTGAGTCACTTACTGCCGTTTCAGCAGAGTTTCTCACTGTGCCGCTCACGCTCGCTTTCTCCATATATTTACCGTGTTCCACAAAGTCAGAGGCTGCTTTGAAGGCGGCCAAGGCCACAATTACTCGCCGTAAACAAAACATTTTTCCACAACGAATAATGACTGTGGAGCAATGAGAGGGGTCCCAAAGTACAGGGATGGACACCGTAGTCTGAAGTAGAGTCTGCCAGTCTTGCACTTTGAAACAGTGACTTAAAGTCTGGGAAAATGTTTGCTGATTATTATACTGCATGTTACTTTACAGGGTAGGAATGGTTTCAGCAGATTATCAGTCCCTTTTCCCTATCCATTCAACCATGTCAAATATTAGAACTTAAATATCTCATTCAAAATTGTTCACACATGTAATCATAACACATATATGTGCACATACACACGCACACACACATACACACTACTGACTTGCATTAGAATACTAAATTTCCCTCATTTTTCATTGCATTGTTTTTAGTTATGTTTCATAACTGGCTTGGCTGGAGGTTTTTGACTTTATCGTTGTCATGATTACAGGACAGCGTACTACACTGCTTACAGACAAGTGTACAGACAGGATTATCACACTGTATACAAGTGTTGCCCTGGATGGTCTCAACTCAATGGAGAAGCTGGTTGTCTGTATCGTAAGTATTATCGTTTTTCCATTTTTCTAATGGCTGATATTCATTTCTTTATGAAAAATAAACAGTCACAAAGTGATTCAGACAGTGTCATTCTATTTTGTGTGAAAAAAGAGAGGGGATGTGAGTGAGTTTCAAGTGTGTTTATGAAGTCTAGAGGCTATATGTCTTGGGAGTTTGCCTTACTCAACAGGGGAAGTGACACTTGATAGGCTGGTAGCAGAGAGAGCGCTTCAAACATCACCTCATCCTGGGCACAGAGCTCTGAATGGAAGGGTTTTCATAGAAGGACCAAAAGGTCAAGAGGTGCCTCGCCCATCCAGACTCCTCAGCAGCTGTTATCAGTCAGTGCCATGTCCACAGTATGTCTTCTGTTATTCCAACAGTCACACAAGGTTCAAAAGCGGACTTAAGGAGAAAATTCCTCAGTGTTGAACAGTAAAAGACCGTAACTGTTGGAATTGGCTCTGAAATCGGCTTTGTATTACAATGTCTTGTTCTACATTCAGCAAAAAACAATTATGATCTCAGAGACATGTTTAAGCGCTGAGTGACCTAAGTAGAGTTAATCCCCCTTATACTTTTGGCTCAAGCACATTTTGCTCGGTAATTCCTCTATAGTTTCCTAAGATAGATGTACCTGCCTGGCAGTCAGACAGATTTTGCTTGGCTGGACAGGTACTTTTCACTCTGCAGCAGGGATCCAAATGTCTACATTCCCTGTCTAGCTGTGGTCCCATGGTTAAATCTTGGCTCTCAGCCACATAGTCATGCCACTCTCCAAGTTCAGAGGTGTGTTAGTCGTACATAGCAATGCAGGTCAGAGACTTGCACTGCAGATCTGAAGACACATTAGCCCCGGTATCCCAAACGGTCACAGTCTAGGTCCCCAAGACAATAACTATCAACTTATAGTGCAGAGACCACCTGCTAATAGGCACAAAAAAAGAAAGCAAAGTAGATGTGAATCTGCCCATTGTAATTGTGATCCAGGGGTCCATGTATGGAAAAGTTGTGGGTAACAGGAGAACAGAGCTCCTGTGGGTCACACTGGGGCTGCCAGCAGCTCATCTCCTTGTGTGTAAGCTTAGCTTCACACCGCTGAGACCAAGCAGCCCCTTTGATGGGATTTTACAGCCACTGATCCACATCGCATAGCCTGCATACCTTAGAGAGCACCCTTGGCAAAGCCCTCTTGTAAACAGCTTGGACATCACTGTCCCCAGTGCATGGTTGCCTGACAAGAAAGCTCCCACTTTGATACCCTCCATGCCCAGCCTGGGACCACCCCTTGTGCATGGTGCCCAGCCTTCACGCCCCCAGTGCAGGCGCTCTCTTCGGGATAGCCGGCTGACGGGAAGTGGCTGGGATGAGAAGCGGGAGATGATCCCCTGGATGTGCCTTTCATCAGTGTCTCATTATGGCATCTATGCTCTGCTCAAAGCATTCTTTGTCTCCAGGGAGAAGGTTACAGTATTAAATTATACAGGGGAACATTAGGCTGTCTGCTCTGCAGCAAGTCTGGTTTGTTTTAAAACACACATAAAGAAATGGCTTAAGAGACATTCCTCAGTATTGCCCAGTGTCTCCACTCACTTAAGTCAAAAGTTTTTTTTTTCTCCTCGCGTGACAATGTATGCTCTCTTCGACGTGAGGCAGGGCTTTTATCTCTGTAACTGAAGACGCGGCAGCACTTTGAGATTGGACGAACTAATCACCCTTTTCTCTGAGCCATTGAACCAGGATAAAAGGAAGCTCACACTACAATCCTCCCTCTCCCACTCCTGCACACTTAGCTATGTGCTATCTGTGCTGTTCCTCATTCAGCACAATTCAATCTGTGGGACAGTTTTCAGCAGTGCTTACAACATACAAAAGGAAAAAACATGTCGAACCTTTGCGGGAGGCAGGTAAAATGTACAGCTTTAGCAAATCCTCTGAAACCCCGAAAGAGACAGAGATGGGAATGCTTTGTGCCAAGATAGTGTTTTAGTGTCTGGCACCTGCGAAGTCTCTTTCTGTCTTGCACTCTGTCTCTCGCTGTCTTTCTGTGTGTGTGTGTGTGTGTGTGTTCCCTAATAAAATGTCAAATGTAAGCTAATTAGGCTAATGACCTGTGGTTATTGTGAGGCAGTTGAGCGGAATTGAGTGTCTAATCAAGTTGTAGAAACAGCCTCTACACAGTAGCAGAGAAGGGGCTGCAAGTTGAGCAATGACTTGAACACTGAGACCCCCCCTCCTCCCGGTTCACCTCTCTCTACTTCTATCCTCTCATTTCATTTTCACAATCCAGACCCAGACCTCCTCGCCCCGTATTGCAGACTTTCTGGCCTCAGTTGTTGTGCTCTCCTGCATTTGCTACTTGGCATAATTAGTTGCATATTTGAAGAAAGAATGCAAAAGCTCTGCAAATATCTGGTTATTGTCACTCCTCCATTCCTCTATTTCTACCCCCCCGACGCCATATTTTCCATATCTTTGTGTTTACTATAATTATGAAGCTTTTGGATTTTTCCACAGATGCAACAGCATGGATTCAGAGTTCTGCAAAGTTAAAGTAGCTTTGAAGTTTTATAGCAAGTTTTACAATGAGTCATACTGAAGGCCTTTTAAAGTCACAGTGCTTATATAATGTATGTGCAATCCTGTGTAGAAATGCAAATGTTCTTTAGAGATCTTAAAGCTACATCTATTCAAATCCTCACAAAAAAAATCAGTGAAAGGTCTTTTTTTGTCTACAAGTCAGTCTGCAGGCAGCCAAGGAAGTGGATGCATAATGCAATGTTAGATTGAAAAACCCCTAAGGGCAATTGATGTGACCGATTGAAATTCACTACTTTTGTGTGTTTTGGAAAGACTCCACTTGGCTTGATGACTGTCTGGTTCCCTTGAAAGTGTAGAGCTCTTGACTGGGTGATGGCACTCAGAGCGACTTCCTCCGCTGAAGTGTTTTTGGGGACCTTTACCTCAGCAAGTAGCCACTGCCCGGGTGAGAGTGGATGGGGCTAGTCGGGAGTAGAAGCGGGCAGTTATGTTGATTGACAGCAACAATAAGCTTTGTGACAGGGGCTGAGGAGCAAGGACAATGGCTCCTCCAGTTTGTCGTCCTCGTTAACTGCTGAATAGGAACTGGCCCCCTTTTGTGGTGGGACCAGGCTGGCCAAGGTAGCTACATGTGAAATAGGCCCAGTAGCCGGAAAAAGAGGAAACTGTCAACTGTCTGTCCATGGGTGGTCTTTGTGTGTGTGTAGCGGAACAAGGCAACAAGTATGTCAGCCGTCCTGATGACTACATGGTGCATAGCTGAACACAAACAGAGACACAGACTCAGAAACACACACTGAAACTGATAGAAACTGCTCATGACATGGTGCGCCACATGCCCCGCCAGCGGTGTAATTGAGATTGTTTGGTTACCACTGGAATATAGAAATAAAACACCAAAATATTACCTCTGGCTACGTTGACACATCCCCCTTGGGCCAGTGGGTATCTTGCAGTAAAGACGGTAAAGGCTTGTAGGTGACCTGACACACATGTTTTGTCTGATCCATGTTTCTGGTACACCTGAGAGGGAAAGTTTAGAAGTATATCATGAAAGTAGGCCAACCACGACCTATGTGAGGTGAGGGTAGTTTAACCGACAGTCTTATTTATCTGCTTCTGCTGTCAGACACCCATCCATCCTCCCATCCTCCTGTATGGAAATAACATGTCCTTCCTGAGGATCTCTCTCTCTCAGATTGATCACTAGAGATATGATTTAGTGAACAACAAATGCTCCAGATATTATAATTGCAGGTTATCAAATGGCAGGATTTTTTGGAAGTGTAATTGTTCAAACTGGACCTGTACGCAAATGGTATGTGGAGTCTTTTTAAAAAAAAACTGTTAAAGACCATCTGACACAGCTGCCCTGCTTTTCCCTGGTTTTCAAGAAGCCTTTGAAATGACACATTCCTCCGAATAGCAAAAGATGATTTGTTGTCTGAAAATACAGTGTTACGCTCTACGCGTACCAATTATGGCACCAAACAGAGTCCGGAGCTTAGGCTTTTGTGTCCACGAATTACCCTTAATGTGGTCTCCCTCTGGGTTGCACTCTCGGGGGTTAAACAGATTGACGAAGCCTAAAGCAAACACAGGCCTGCCTCTGTTTTGATGGGATCTTCCCTTCAGAAGCCGTATGGGTGACACCTGCTCTTTGGGCTTTGGGTTCCGGCGCGAGTTGCTGACCCCTGCTCTCTCTTTCTGCCTCCTCTTTATGTGGAAGCCGCTAATCCTCTCAGAAAAGGTGTCTTTGTAATAGAGTGCAGGCAATAACAGCGACAGATGAGAGTGAGTTTTATGCCACGCTGCATGCCACATTAAGGAATTATTTCAGAGAAGATTAAGCAGTCTAAGGGGCTCAGGATGGGGGCAGCCCAAAAATGCCCTGGTTAGCTGCCAACCGAGCCCGTGTCTCTCATATCTCAGAGGGGGGGATGTACATTCCCGCTTGTTTGCTGCATACCCAATGCTGCAAGTCAGTGTGAGAGATGTCTTATTCTTTATTCTGTTGCAGGTGATTCAGATAGTTTTTTCCACCACAATGGAGGAGTGTCTCCTCTCACAGCTGGTGGTGTTGTCGTTGTCCTTAAGAATCTGCATATAGTTGACTTTGTGCAACTAAACCTGACCTCCATTTTCTTCATTTCATCCATCATCTGTATAGCCATAAATTTGTTCTTAGCGCATCATCATGTCATTACGTTATCACACAAGTAGAGATAGTTGTATTATGTTGAGACACTGCAGTGTATTTCAGCTACTGTAGCCACACAGTCTGAGGAGCTGGGAGTCGTCATGAGCCGATTAGTGTTTGCGAGCTGTTCTTCCTGTTGGAGTTGGATTTCACTGGCCTCAGACATTGGGCGAGAGAGATGTTGGCCTGTTAGGTATTGAGGATAGACACATGGGTGTACCAGACAGTGTGTGTCAGTCCTGTGACTCATTGACTATGTTTACATGCACACACGAAATTACTGTGAGTAATCAGGTCAAAGCAGGAAATCTGATAACGCGGTTATATGTGTTGGGTTACTGTGAGTATTCACAAATCCCAGTTTATATGTGGTAGGTTGTGGATGTTTTCTTGATGTTTATTGGGGTATTTTTGCAAGTGCTCATTATGCATATGTGTGGCCCAGGCAGAAAGAAAGAGAAAGAGAGAGAGAGGGGAAGAGAGATTCTTGAGGTCTGTTTTGGGTTGTGTTTGTACAGTCTTGTGTGTTTGCTGTGTGTATGTGCACGGGGTGTTTGTTGTGGACTGGATGGTCCAACTGTTCAGCAGGTGTCTGAGGATGGGACCAAACTGAAGGATGACAAGCGGATGTTTAGACTGAGCCTCGGTCTCCGGGGAGCCCTCTATAGCTGCTGAGAGACATGGATGAAATTACTCTGGCCCCTCTGTGGTGATTAGAGAAACCACCTCTTCATGTCCATCTGCTTTGTCAGGAAATGTTATATGTTATTCTCCTTGCCAAGATGAAAAAGTTTAAGCTAAGCTAGAGACAAAGCAGTTAGCCTGTTTTATACCTCTAAGCATCTTTTCATTACTTCAGCAGAGCAGCTCCATCTCAGTTTGAAGTATCTGCAGCGCTTATTTTGATATAATAGTTTGTAACTGAGTTTAGATAAGTGTATTTACAATTGTTCCATTCATTTCTGTAGATGAGATCAGGCCGAAGCAACACTGATCTTGCTGTATGAACTCTTGTGGGCACATTGGTATCAACAGTATGACCATATACGGCTCATGAATGGCATCAAACCCAGCAAAGCCTGGGGTGATGATTGGTCATGCAGCCTCCAGTGGGATTAGATGAGCAGAAAAATGCATATCTGGCAGAACATACTCTGTTAAATTGGCTTTGAGAGGACGTGTCCACAATCATCTGAGGAAGGACTGGCATTTAAATTCCTCCCGTGATTAGACGGGCCCTGGCTCTGCGCTCCCAGTGTCCACATGTTGCCAGTTGGGAAGAGCAATGATAGACATCAGTCCTCTGGACCCGTCATCACTAAGCACTGTGCTCTGTTCAAGAGAGTGCAAACAACAGGCCTGGCTTAAACAGCTGTGTTTCACTCCGTGGGGATATCAGACTCACAGACATCAGGCAAGCATGTAGGCAGGCTGGAGGACACACACACACACACACCCACACACACATGAACACACAAGCACACTTTGAGGCGAAGGAGTGTCATGATTAATGTGGGTGTTGTGTGAGTGTATGGAATGTGATGCTACACCTCTGAGGTGGATTCACATGTTTTGAGCTACCTAGTGGGTCTGACTGTTTATAACTCCTGGATTCCTTGGATTTCACGTGTCTTAACGAGAGAGAGAGAGAGAGAAGTTTGACTCATAGGATTTATGGAGATAGGGCTGCTGCCTTCTAAAGATGGATTAGCCACACTTGCCCCACGGCTTTCTAATTTACCCCACGACTCACCCCAGCACATTTTTATGATCCTTGTCGGTGACAATGGTCAAAAGTTCAATGAATTAGTAGAGGTCATTCTTAGGTAACAGGCTCCAACTTTGCTAGGGAAAGAGACCATTTTCTCGGACTGCTCTCTATAGAAATACAAGCTGTCCCTGCCGCTCAGGTTAAACAATCACGGCTCATTAATTTCTCCCTGAACATCAAGATTAGAAACGTCTTCCACTCCAAAAGCCTACTCTCTTCAGCTCAAAGAGAGCCAACTGGTGGAGAGCCTTCTTACATTGGTTAGCGTGAGCAGAGGAGCGCCGTGGACCCTGTCAGTCAGGAGTTAACAGGCGATGATAAGGCTGTGATAGAAAGAGGTCAGCGTTCGACACTGCACATGTTGACATCTCGTGACAACATCCAGGTGTCTCTGCATCACTCACCTCTTTTCCCCCTCTTTCTCCCTTTTTTCTACCACCCTACCACGTGCCCATCTGCAGCGGTATGTAGCTATGGTGTGTGCTTCAATGGTGGCCAGTGCCGGGAAGGATCCACCCAGCTTTGTGACTGTCCCACCGGGTTCAACGGGCCCAGCTGCCAGTATGGTGAGTCTTTGCACATTTACAATCTCACATTCCTCTCTACCTTTCATCTCTTTCTCTGTTGCTTTTTTTTTCTTTGTCTACCTTTTGCCTTTGTCCTTTCATCAACATGTATCCATAAAACTCAATATCTTTTCCTGCTGTTCAGGGAATGATGTGATTCTGTATAGTCATTGGAAACTCACGCAACACTGCACAGTATGCAGGCAGTCTCAGCTTTTTTACCAATGTCACACCACAGTATATGGACACAGAGTGGTTTGGGACAGTTGGTTTGGATGATGAACTGATGAAGTTTGACATTTTATTAGAAGCACCTTTTTGGCTATTTTCCTTGATCCAGTGATTCCGTTCCGTTTCTGCCAAATCTCCAAGCCTCCCCACCGAGCTCTACTTGAGTGATCGCATTTTCCTACGAGTGACTGGGAATCTCCTCACATCAGCATTTGGCGTCTTCACCAGCAGCCCAAGAATTTTATCAGCAACCCATTGTGGAAGTGGAGCTGTTGAAGTAAAACAGTGGAGGATGTTGCTGTTTTTCTGATAACACCACACGACAGGAAATTCCTCCTAGTGTTCGCTTTTCATCAGAGTCACCCATTCAGCGTCGGTCCTCCCAGACATCATAACTGACAGACTTTGTTACTCAAACCGAGCTCAAAGCTGCAGCGACCAGTGAACAGTAGG
Source organism: Neoniphon sammara (assembly GCA_900302535.1). Taxonomy (NCBI): domain Eukaryota; kingdom Metazoa; phylum Chordata; class Actinopteri; order Holocentriformes; family Holocentridae; genus Neoniphon; species Neoniphon sammara. The sequence goes on along the minus strand of OMKZ01006781.1, from coordinate 48,241 downwards.
AATCCCCCTTGTGTCATGGTCTGACCTGACTAAAGCACTTTTTACACTTAAATGAAAATATCTCTGCATATAAACAGATGTTATTTGATATGTATTTGGGGTTGAAACGGGTCTCTACATAGGCGTCGTGTATCTGCCCAAAAATCTCAACTTTGCGTCAAGGTTACACAGGGTCATGAAGTTTGACTGGTTAATCACAGGGGTTTATCTGGAACATCTTTTCCCGAGGAGCCATCCACTTTTTGAAACGCTGACACACTGTGTAGGGGAATTCAATGACAAGCACATCAATATAGAAATGTAAATGCTTTATTGTAGTATTGTAGTGCCACCTCTTTCTTTACATCCATCCAGCATTATATTTATGCTGCATTCAACTATAAAATGCGCCTTAGCATCCTCTAGCCAGTAGCTTCCTGCTCATCTCCAACATGCCAATTCCACCTCAGCACATGAGGACACATGTTGCTGAACTCCAGCATGATGCAAACACTATCTCCTGTCTTGTTATTATAGAGCTCATGATTAAGTTGGGACTGGTCTGGAACTGACAGGTCCTCTGTATGATCACAGTTCCCTGTGGTTGCTCTGCTGACCAGGCCTCAGGTTGCCTCAGCTTGAGGCCATTGGATGTCTTATCCAAGCTGTTCCTTATGGGCCCAATTATGGTCTTTGGGAAGATTAAAGCCACCTGTTGAACATGAAGTTTGCTGTCTTTGTATATGTAAAAAGACAGCATAGATTTACCTAAAACTGAACATGTAAATACAGTTACATAAACTCAGTGTAAATGCTCAGGCATCCTCTGATCAGGTCTTGTTCTCAATGCTCTGATCAGAGTCTGATCTGAGTCGTCAGTGGAGTGGAGGACGTTATACCCCTATGGCAGCATTAGAGTGCTTTCATCTCTGTGTGTTACAAGATGTGTGCCCTCTTTGATCTCCACAATAGCAGCTCATTAGTCGATACAAAGCAGCGCTGTAGTTTGGTGGTATATTTCCCTGACTGATCGTCTTCTTGTGGCACTATTCCTAAAGGCTGATTTATACTGCTGTGTCAAACTGTCGCTGCGCTGTGGTTGTCTATGGCAGTGAAAGTATTTACAGTACTGCACTGGTGAGTCTGTGCACAGATTGCTGAAATGCCAGATGGCAGTATCACCATTTTATTAATTCCATGCTAATAAATCACACATAAAAACAGGCAATTGTGTTTATATTCTCTGTTGGACACATTGGTGGTATCCAAGCCAATGTTTTGAGATATTTTCTAGCCATTTAGTGGGATCTAGCAATCTTAATAATTTGGGAATGACCACACATGAACAAATTTGGGAACCTCCTTAGATCATTTGTCTTTGGCCGGCCCATGTTTTCTTTCCTGTGAGTAGCAATCAACTGAAACATCGGGGAGGAAGTGCAATGCGGCCAAGTGGTCCAGTCATAATTCTTGCAGTCTTGTGTCGCCCTACACACACACTTACATTTTTAGAGACGTTCATGTAAGCCACAGCCTCTGTGGGCTACATAGACACCACAGACACCAACAACGTAGCTGCAGAGGTATTTTGGCGTAAAAATATAAATTGGTTTAAGGGCTTTCCCCTTAAGACCTACTGCCAGCCAGGCCCCTCAGTAACTGTTTGATATCAGTCCAAACATCACCTACCCCCCTTGCCTTTCCACGCATTGAGATCCGACAGCATTGTTCACCATAGTGAATGATAGCTGTCATCAATGGGCATCAATGGGGCCCTTGCTGCTGCACAGCTATGCAGAAGACCCCCACGCCCTGGTCCTCCCCCTATTGGAGGCTATCAGCCCGTGAATGCTGTGGCGGTTATATTGCCCTGTGATTGGCACTGAATGGGCTGCTGGTCAAATGGTATTTGGCTGCGAATGATTCTTCTTGACCAGTGGTAAGGGCTTGTGATGGTGGGAGTTTGACACAAGCACTGATACACTCAGAGGTCGTCCTTTTGTGGTTCAGCACTGTGCCTAATACAGGTCCCTAAGGGGAGAGTCAAAGGCCTGAGGGTAAAGGCAATAGCTGCATGCTGAGTACAAAGTGACTCATTCTATAAAGAGCAATAACATCACCTCCAATGAATGCCTCTGCCCATTGAATGACTGCTCTGATTTGTTGTTCACCCATCACAAAAGAGTACTCTGTGGTGGCCAGGCTCCTGTCATCCTGCTGTAGCTCTGTTATATTCTTGAGCTACATCTGAAAAACCTTGGCAATTGTGAAGAAGAGAGCACTCTGCTCGCCCAGGCTGCTATTACTGCTGTGGTTCACATGCCTTTTCAGATCTGGTAATCATTTTCCATTCACTCGTGTCATGCTATCACATGTTTACACATAAGATGAAGCCACTGTAGAGGATCAAGGCACACTTCACTCAAAGATTCACCCATCTTTTAATGACTTTAGACAGTTGTGAGTGGTCTAAGCATTCCTGTGCAATTGTATTTGGTGATATTCCATTAAGGTGCTTTTGATGTGGTTTGTCCATGTTTGTGTACAGCAATCGGTCTGTGTTTATGACGTTCAAGGGGCTAGTTAGTGCCGTACTCTCAATAGTTGTCTGAAGCTGTCATCTGTTTTGCTTTTCAGTTTCATTGTGTCTGAACGGTGTAAAAGACAATAATTACTATTTTCATTCCTTGACACTGTGGTAGGGGTGGTGCCTAGAGACACTCCTAGACCTTTCATATACAACAAATCCCTTTAATTTGCAGGAGTCACTTGCCTAAGCTTTATCTTTGACAAACCATGATACTATCGTACAGTGTGATAGATTAGTTAATTTAAAGGTTCCATAATTTGACATAGTTGATGGAGACTTACCTGAGTATTAGTCATTACAGTTGTCAAGCCACTGACCAGATCACAGGTGTTTTAACCAAGAGGAATATAATTTGTTCCTAAACACATGCAAACACAAACACGTACATGCTACATGTTGTAATAGGTGATGGCATTCATTATAGTGGAACAGCACAAAGGATTTAATTTTAGGATATGCATTGAAAATATGCACTGCTGTGTCATATCTACAGTCTTGAAAGTCTTAAACGTTTGGAAAATAATACATTTTAACTGTTACATTTTCAAGGTTGGGAATATGCTTGAATTCAAATATACTCCTTGAAAACAATTGATTTTCAACATAATCTAGTGTTTTATCTGCACAATCACTCATGTAAGTATTTGAAACGATCCCATACTCCCATGGAAATTAGCAAGCCGTAAATAATCCTGATCAAAACTAGAATCAAAGTTAATATGAACAGCTGGAAAAAATAAACAAACTGACAATATACATTGAATGCTGTGGGTACAAAGGAATTCTGTAAACTATATTTTTCTCAATTGCATTTAAAGTAACAATTTAGATGATTAAGGCTTCAAGAGTCTGGAAATCAAATCTTGCTTTAGGTACCCTGAAAGTGCTTGAAAAGGGCTTGAATTTTACTCTCGGGAAACTGTACGGACCCTCGATCTACACATTTATAAGATATCAGTAAATCCATAGATTATCATTATCATTTGAATATATTAAAATTGTAATGGATTGAACAATTTAAGTGAATTTGGTTTTGCTTTTGAAGTCATGCATATAATACCTATACTATTACTACTACTTCTTCTGTTTTTTGTTTTTTTTTTCTTGTACTGAAGTCCGCCAAACCTCATTGTCCGGTCTGTCCTCTATGGGATTCAGCCACTTGGTGCCTGATGCACACAGTATCCAGCCTGTCATCAACAGGCAAGTGGTGTCCTCTGGGATCAAGAGCTTTCAAGGCTTTCAGACCTCTGGCAGGACAGATGTCTTCATACCAGCCGACATCTGGGCTCGGCCACAGGCACACACACACACACACACACACACACACACACACAGTAACACTCTGTGTGATATGAAAGCTGATCTCAGTTGAACAACCTTTAAGTACCTTTAAAGCTGCTTAATCTGTCACACACTGAAGCAAGAGGTAAAGTTGAAGTTGTTGAAAAACATGCGAGACTGAATGGATTCTGTGATAATCTGAGAGGGAAGAATTACCCTGTGACGCCACTATGGGGAGTAAGTGATACCAAAATAACACCCTTGATATTGGAGGGAAAAATATCATACCACCAAATAAAAGTAACCCTAGTAAGTGAAAATGTATGCCTTACTGTATTTGTTCCTTTTGTCTATAATTTCATGATCCCTGTAAAATGCCTCAGTGAAAGAGCTCTTTCACTGCTGCAGTAATTACAGTTTTTTTTTTTGCTTTTGTGCAAATGATTTCTAGACCATAAGCTCATATCTTGGCTGGGTTTGGGGTCATTGCAATGCCAGGAGGACCAGCTTGTTCTAGACATCACTCAAGACGGGCCCTCCACTGATGGCTATCGTCATTCTCATTATTCTGTAATGTTTGCTTCAAAGCATCCCAGGCATGCCCTCTCAGCAACGGCCATATTGCCTTTGAAACTTGCAGTAAGTACAGATGTTACCATATCATTTCAGCTGACATGTAACCTGCATTCATCCCCCAGTTTATGGTTGAATAGAATAGACCTCTTAGTCTAATTTATGTTACCATTTAAGCAAATGTCAAATAGAAGGCGTTAGGCCTATCACTGATATTTTGTTGAACATGTATGCTCTTTTCTCCTTTTTTGAGTGAGAAGTATAGGAAACCATTACACCACTGTGCCATCACAGCTTTTTGCCTCTCTGATGCCAAAATACAGTATCAAACTTTTCTATCAATAGAAAGTTGCACTGCTTTCCATCATGGAACAACACATGGAGATGGACAGAGCTCCTTTAGTATATTCCTAATTGCTTCACGAAGTTTTAACACCAATATGATTTATTCAGAGTTGCGGTAAAGACTCATAAACACTTGGCTGCAGCTTTGAATAATGGGGTCAGTTATTCCTCTGATGCCTGTCGGAGCATGAGTGCACAAAATGTGAGTCCTGCACAGTTCAGTGGCTAAGGTGCTGAGGAATGCACAGTGGGAGCACACTGAGATGTGCCGCTCTGAGCACATCACCAAAGATGCTACTGTGACACTCGGTTTGCATCACGTTTACAAAATAATGCTGGCAGGTATTTCACTTTAATATTCCAAACCAAATTAGACTGATCTTTTCTATGCTGACCTGGACTGTCCACCTGCATACAAAGCTGAGGTTGGTAACAGGAGACAGTGAGTCCAGGAACTTCTCTACTTACTGGTTATTAGGACATCATATAGTCTGTGTTTCTTTCCATTGCTGTCTCTTTCTGCCTTTCAGTGTCTTTTATTGTCAGCAGAATAACATGTACACACTCACAGACCCTCACACAACCTTGTCTTCTTCCAAGCCTGTCTTTAAAGAGATCTTTGACGTTTTCCACTTCAGTTGAACAGCTGTCTCCATAAACAAGCAAATTTATCTATATGTATATGGAACTAGGTGCTGCAGTTTATCACAAAGGGTGAATTTGCCTGTATAGCAGTGTTTCTTTGTCAGCGAGGGTTATTTCAGATGTTACTCTTTATGTTAGTCTTTACAGTACCTCTACTCATCCTCTAATAGCTGTTCTACTCTACAATTATTTAAAAGTGGTATAGTACTCCTCCTTCAGAGTAACTGTCCAGAAACCTGTTGCAACTTGCCTTTTAACTACCCATGCTGCCCTCTTTTCACCTAACGCTGACATGGTTCCTTTGAGGGCTCATGTAAATTACAGTAAATCGTCTTGACATAGGTCACAGGTTACTGGTGCACGTTCGTGGAAATTGATGAGTGATGTGCATGCCTCCTCTTGTCACAAACAGGTGTATTTTGTCTTGTTACGTAAATTTACGTGCATGTCACATGCATGCAACCTTCTAGTCACGGTAAACAGACCTGTTCATTAAGACCAAATGTGACCCAAAGCTTGGGTGGTTTGTGCCTCCCAGAAGTGTACATCCCACTTTCACAACCATGATTTGTTAGTCATAGCTGGACTTCATGCACAGTGGCTTTATATTCAAGTGAGGAAACTAAAATCTTAGAAGATACTTGCTCATTTTCTAGTTTTGCAAAGCGAAGCAATGTGTAAAAACAGCAGCCTTTATAGTAGCATTGCTAACTGTGTGTTCAGTGCATGTTGAAGCTGGTGTGATTTACACAACAGTTTTGACTTATGTTGTCTCCTGCTGCTCTGTGGATGGCAGGGGAGCGGAGAGGTCAAGGGTGAAGCCAGCATGTGGACCCTGTCTGTGGCTTTGAGAGCGGCCTGGAACTTACATGACTGGCCTCACTCACGCAGTAAAGGCAGGAATGCTATGTGGCCTCTTACCCTGTGTTTGAAAATGTGGTTTAACTGTTATCATTACTCTTATTCATCAGGCCATTTACAGGCCTGACAGTGATGGGCGAGAGCAGCAGTGACACAAATGTGGCTCTCCTGCCATGGTTAAGAGGAATCAGGCCCGCGTGGGGTCGTGTTGTAAAAGAGAACATCCCTTTGCCGTATGGAGAGACCATTTTACACATGCTGCTAGCGCTAGCAAGGACACGACTTTAACTGTCAGCTGACTGGTAAGGAACAACTCTTTGATTTGTTTTTTCTCTCTTTTGCTAAATATATCTGCCCCCTTCGAGGAATGTAAATCGAGGAGAGAGGTGTTCTGAGTGTTTCAGCCTTGGGACCCTTCCCATTGTAAAAATAAATCCCCGGGTCATGAGTCCCATTGAGTGGTTTTAACTTGGGATCAAGAAAAACATCTGTGAAACCGCCACGCTGGGCTAGTGGAACACCTCAGCAAGAATTCACGTCTTAGTCACCCCAAATGAAAGACAAATGTGTGCCTCATGGCTTAGAGATATGACAGCTTTAGTATGTTGTCCCATCATGATGATTAGCCAGTGTGACTGATGGTTTTAGAAGGTCTCCTCTCACTGAGGTGTAGCTGTGTTTTTGGTTTATTGGGAGCCAGTAGGTGCTCCAGGAGAGGCGAGGCTTCAGTCCCATGTTCATGACGACATAAATGAATGAGAATGACAGGTACAATACCATGGCTTTGACTATTTGACATGCTGTAATAGTGCGATTTGATTACAGATTAACTGAGATCACTACAAATCCACTTACACTGTTGGCAGCCGTACCAGTCCTGGAATGGATTCCAGTAATGTCACAGTTCTCAGTTTTTTTTTCTGTTCTCTCTTCCTGTAGTCGGCATATTTGCTCCTTTATCTGGACTGGGACTGTGAGAAAAGATATGTAGGCTGGGCAGAAAGAATTTTGACATTCAGCCATAATTCACACAATTATATTTAATATCAGTCAGCCACGCAGAGATAATTGTGAGCATGAAAGAAGGCTTGCGATACCCAGCTGCAGCAGTATGTCATCCATGATTGGTGTTTCTGTCTTCCAGTGAGAGGTCAAAGGGTGTCAGGTATTAGGAAAGATTATATGACCCTTTTACTACATTTCTCACATATGCTTTATCTGCTGAGAATCTGGTCTTATGCCTTTTAAGGAGTTTTTAGTGGGAGATGGAGAGTTGTAAAAGTCAAAAGGCTGGTTATGAGATAGTAAAAGTCCAGTCAGATCGCAATGAATCTACATTGTTCTCAAGATATCTCTTTACTTCTCTGATGGGTTCACCAGGCCACAGCTGAAATGGCTCTGAACAGGTTGCAGGTCTGCTTCTTTACTCAAATCTGCTTGGGGAGAATTATGATGACACATTAGGTTTGTCGAAAACACAAACATAATTCTATGCGGATAAGAAAGACAGAAAGTGAAAATAAGTAACGAGACCCATAACTGGGAGCAGCCAGTGAACAAGGCCAGGTGGTGAAATGTTATTCAAGCCTTTGTTGCGGCACATTTTCCCCTGTGAGCTATAAATTGGAGTGTAAATGCTCCATTTGCACCTCATTCACATGTTTTCTGTTTTGCTATTCGAAGATTTAATCCCGTATTTCGAGTATTGTTAGCAGCCAGCGTAGCGTGACCCCTGAAGCAGCTGAAATGAAGGAGGCCATGGAGATAGGCACTGCTGAGAAAACCAAACAGTCCCAGGAGTTCCTATCCAGCATTTTCTCACACATTCCCCATGCCATTGTCTTGCTCCTTCCCCACGCTGCTCACATACATCCAGCACTCTGATCCCTTGTTTCAATCCCTTCCTCTCTCCCTCTCTCCATCCTTCTCTCTCCCTTTTTCTTAGCTTTCCTTGCTCTGACTGAACTGTGGAATCTGTCTCCTCTGTTATTTCTGCCTCACTTTACAAACTACAAATGAGTTGACAAAGGGGGAGTTTTTGGAGCGAGTCTCAGTTGCAAGAAAGCTTCCTAGTTCGGTAGCAGTTTTAGGAAATATGGATGCTTGGGACTGTCTCATCATAGTAGGAAGCATAGGACACATGCTATGATTTGGCAAAATTTTAAGGAAACATAAAATGGTTCCTTTGCTGCATAAAATATCTCCTGTAAGACTGTGTGGCAAGCTGAAAGCTTTGGTCATAACCTAATGTAATTTGCCACAAGCCAGAAGTACTCAACGTTAGGTAGCTGTAAATATGCTAATGTTATGTTTATTTAGCTTTTTTTTTTTTTTTTTTTTTTTTATTTTTTTTTTTTTTTTTTTTTTTTTAACATTCTAGTTTTGCGAGTGACACCATGCTGCATGGACCTCTATGTTGGTCATGTGACATTTCCTTGTTAGGTTGTCTAAATTCATGTAACCTTTTGGACAGTAGGTTGCTAATAATTAATTTTCCCAACCAGGGATCAAGGTAAGAGGAAGCTTCTTTGCAAATCAGAGACGCCTTGTTTCTTTTCAGAAGGGACTTCCTCTTCCTGCGTGTCCCTTTTCATCCTGAAAGACTGTGACACATTTAGGCTTAACCACGAGATAGCAGCCTTGTGTCTGTGAAGTCAGGAAAGGCATTTCTAATGAGAGGGAGTGTGGTGCAGTAAGAGGGTGGGGTACGTCCTTATCCCCCTACCTGCCATTGCGTCCTGCGCAGCACCCTAATCTCCCATAATTGTGCTCAGTCTTGGCTCCCACCCTGGCTCATTAGGCTCTTTACAGCATTCCTGACGAATGGTCGCTCCTGGTCATGCTGGGGGTGAGAGCATCATGTTGGTGTAAATTGGAGTTGACAAGAGTTTGCAAACTACAATTAGAGGAATAATCAGTGTGGCACAATCTCTTCCTGATTCTCCTTATCTCCCCCCAGTCCCTACATCCCCAAAACTCTCCATATCTCTTTCAAATGTACTAAATCTGTCTCCTCTGCCTTTGTTCCTTCTTATCAGCTTGATGTGCTCCTTGTGTATTCTGTAGACTTATCGCTTCATTGCTAATCTCTGTTTTCCCTCCACCTACGACATTATCTCCTCCGCTGTGTTTTATCTCCATATGGAATCCACTTAGCCTTGGGGAACATTTACCGACTTGTGAGTGTTCTCCCTACACAGCCAGCGTTTTACTGATGTGTCTTGAGGTGTGAAAAAGCGGATGCTAATCTGATGGAGATGTAATGGGACAGGGTCACTCACCTTTCAAATGGCAAGGTTGTTTGCTGGAAATCAAACTGTGGTTTGATTCTCATTACCACCATTATCTCTGTATGAGACATTCGCAGGGGGTCACGTAACTATTTTACTGCTCTACCCGAGAACAGCTAAGAATGTGTACCATATGACACATAGCAGCATATTAAGCAGTTTCCAGAGCCTCTGTGTTTTGGCCCCATGCGTACCATAAACATGACATGTTGTCATGTACCTGTCTCCCTTTGCCCCGTAGGGCAATGACTTTGGGGCACTTTCCATCCGCTGTGGCCGCTACACATACCACTGCGGCACATCTCACACATGCTACCAGGAAGGAGACAGGTTGGAAACCACAACAAGTAATTTTAGGATTCCTGCTGGCCTCCATGTGTTGTCCCAGGCACTCCAAACTCCTGGGTCAGGGGTGGAAAACACAGGTCCTAACAGGTAGTGCACAACTACAGCACACGCAAAGGGTCAGAGGGCACTCCCCCAGGGTCCAAAAGGTATTTGGTCCTCTTGTTGGTCTGTGTAGATGATAAAATATTATTCTATTCAACAAGGAGTCGTGAATATGTGCTTAGAGTTGGCCTACTTTTTTCTAGGTTATGGCCAGTGAGTTATAGCAGACTTTAAATCTGAGTGACAGGAGTCAGACACCTTTTGGGATCCAGCAGGGCATTCTGGAGGGAGTCGAGACAAACCTCTCCCAGGGTTTATTGCTCTGTCAGCTTCAACTGTATGACCAGAGTCAAACAACTGCTGTGGAGGAATCTCAGACTTGGACCTAAACTTTGGCATCTCTGGCTGGCAGTAGCTAAACCTTGTCACTGTCTCACCCAAATGATTTGAGCCGCCTGTGTCTGGGAAGGAAGGGGTTACGTTCGTTGCACTCAGCTCCAGCTAAAATTAAAGCTTACAGGAGTGTGGGGCAGCTGGATCTTAAGAAAGGGGTAGCTCACAACACTTGAACATACATGAGTACACACACACACACAAACACACAGCCTCCCATGCACACATAGACATACACGTGTGCAGATGTGCACTCCTCGTGGTCCAGTTAATGGATCATCAGAACTGAGATTAAAGGCGTTCAGGATTCAGTAGACCAGAACGTTCACCAAACAAACTCATACAATAGACCCTAGTGTCTTTGATGTCACACATAAATCCCTTGTGGTCAAACATGCATCGTTAAGAAAACTGGAGGCTCAGTGGTCTGAGTGTTAGGCCATACAGACACCACTGAGTGGCTTGATTGATATTTTGATCCAAGGGTCAGACAGCTCCTCAGCGCCTCTCTCAGCACAGCGGAGTCGCCGTCTGCTGCTGGATGAGCCTGACTTATTTGTCTGTGGGGTCTTGTCAACACATGCCTCGGGGAGAAGAATTGTATAAAAACAAAAGACAGCTGTTTGAAAAGGCAGATATGCAGAGAATTCAGTTGGATAGTGTTCATCTGCATTTTCACATGAGAGCCTCAAAGCCAGCGACAGGCCTGAAGACGGCTTTCATCAGTCCATCATACCTTTGAGGATGATAGTAAGATTTTTGTGTGTGTGGTTTATAAAATCTTTAAGCACAGGTAAAAAGAAGTAGAAAAGGAACATTTTTAACTGCCATCATATATTCATTACTCAAAAGTAGAGTTTTTAATCCAGTGGGTGCCAAGTTTGAGACACACTGTTAATGACTTCATGGAAACCCTGGAGCCTCTTGAACTTAGGTACAGATTTGGACCTTAAACACCAGCGGATATGCATCATGGCAGCGTGTGTGTGTGTGTGTGTGTGTGTGTGTGTGTGTGTGTGTGGTTAGTCCTTTGTCATTAAAGGGGACATTTTCGAACTTTTCTGGTTCTAGGAAAGCCAATGGAGCTGAGGCTTGGCACACCACATCCGAATGATAGTGGCACTTAATAACAACTCAGCTGCCAAAGTGGCCACAATTACAGGGCCTCAGGAAGAATGTCATAACCATAACTGGCACTTGGAAGCCATCAAATAAGATTAGGGGTGGAAATCTTTTCATACTCAGTGTGATCACATGTTGTCATTTGCTGGTGTAAGCTAGTGTGGTGTACCAGAGTGAAAGAGATTTACCCAAGTGGGTGTTTGGACAAAGAAGCGCGGTCTTCTTTGAAAGTGAATTATGTGGTAGCAGCTGTGTTGTAGTTACATGATGGGTGAGTGTCGAGCAGAATCTCCTATTGTCAGCCAAATCTGTGCTGTTCTTGATGTGGCGAGAGATCAACAGCAGGGGGCAATGTTGAACTTGTCCTGACGAAAGGGGAACATATAGCCGTATGCTGTTTTTTTTCTGTTATTTCACAAGATCTTGACCTTCAGATTACTATTAAACTTATTTACTCTTCATCTGTTAACTTCCAAGATCCAATCCACCAGTATTAGCAGTGATGATAGATTTAAATCATCACTTCTGTGTTGTTTTCTTGGACATTTTCCTTTCTGGTTTCCCTCCCTGTTGTATACAATTGCAATGACTATGACTTTTAGAAATTTTAGACCTAATAATATTTGTTGTGACTTAATCAAAGGTAGCAAAACAGCACATGCCAACATGCCCTACCCAATTACCTTTAAAATAGAAGGTGAGAGGGCTTCCTGATGATCTCACCTATCTTTTTGGCCCTCTGCTGTTCTGTCTGTAAATATTTACATAGTACAGAGACAGTAGTCTGGCAGGGAAGCATTATAAGGAAACATTAGAACAAAAGTATTGCAATAATTTACACAATGTAGACACGATAATCCTAGCCGCAGAGGTACTGGTTTAAACAGAGGTTTGGATAAAACATTTTGAGTATTGCTGAGATCCTTATGAAATTGGACTCCAGCAGCTACATATCCAGTTGAATCCCATGAGGGGTTATGGGGTCCATATAATAAGTTTTGTGAGGTTTGGGAGCACATTTCCCCAGTTCGTGTTTTTCATTTGAACTTCTGCAAGGCAGGTTTTTGGTACTGCATGTTAGTTGAGTAAAGGAAACGTGTCTTCTCCAATAAACATTTTAAGGGTCATTTAAAATGGAGGTCATAGGTGAGGACGAGTTTCCTGTGAAACAGTGTGAAGTAATTGTCAGTTCCAGGTTATAGCCTTAAGATGATCCACACAGGATTAGTTTGTGAATCAGACAACATGTTGTCATGAACCACCTTTGCCGGTGTTATTCAGCAGCTGCCACATGTGCATGTCAGGTAGACTGTGACAAAATTAAAATCTCCTGCTTCACCCAGCCGTCATCTGAGTGAAATCTCTACCTCAAATCTGACTTATGGAATCTCTGGGGTGATAGCCAATAGCCTGTCTATAACACCTGGTAAATGAAAGCAGCTGTGAGGACTGGAGGGGATGAAACCAGCAAAGCACATTATTACACCAGCAGGTTTTTAGATCAGGGCCCTAAAAGGAAACAGGCCAGGCTATCTTCGGCGTCCCCCCCCTTGATGAATGCTGCAATTTTCCGGCCTGTGACCCCCTAGATAGTATCAGAGGTCTGGTGGTTTTCTTTGGCTCTGCTGTTGAGGTTAGTGTTAGCCCCTCATGGTCTGCTGAGACATTAGCCTCGTCCTCCTGGGAGCAGTGGCGGTCGTCCTTATCGCAGGAAGTCACACAATACAGCGGTGGAATGTAAACCCAGAGCCTCGGCGCAGCTGACTCGCAGAAACACAATCAAAAAATTTCAGTGAAGCGTTTTTATTTTTCATTCTCTCCCACACTGCTTTGGAACAGAGTGTCCACTACAGGGAAATACAGGTTTTTATTCATTTTAGAAATGCGTTTTTGTTTTGTGTTTCACTTACAAGTAGACACAACAGCATTCACCACCGCTGACCTTTGCTCACAGAAATGTCCATGTCGGACGTTTCGGTATCCCACAGAACAATGCACAGAAACTGTGAGGTGATTTATGACTGGGATCAGCTGTGTTTGTTAGTCTGGGTGACTGCCAGCAGTCCCTGGTTGGTGGTAAGAGTCAATGGGCCATGAGGACTTGGAGGGCAGGTTCACTGGAGTCCAGCCGGCAGCACATTAAAAAGGTATGGGAGGCTGCTCAGTGTGGCCTTACAAACCTGATGTGTTGGGAT
>OMKZ01006781.1:9335-34479 GCA_900302535.1 Neoniphon sammara | reverse complement strand
TGCTTGTGCACATATGTCATTTTTTGCAAATCCTCATAATATGTGATCATTAATTGGTAATTGATTGCTCAGTGTTACAGAATATAAATACAGTATATTTTAATCTTTGAAAACACATCACATGGTGGTGATGGGCATAATGGCTCTTTGACGAGAACCATTATAATGGCACCATTATTTCATTTTTTTAATTATTATTAGCAGTAATAGTATATATTTTTTTACTGCAGACTTTGATAAAAGGTTAATTTATCTGCAAAATACTGTACAGCAGAGAATCAACAGCAAAACCAACCTGTGGTGCTGAGTGTAATAATTAACTTTTTCCACAGTGATTCTTTTCTATTTTTTATGTTAATTTTTTTATTTAGTTTTTTAATTCTATCTCATTTTACTTAGCAGTTGCTTTAATTTAATTTAGCCTTTTCCTTTGATTGATTTTAACCTTTTATTAATTTTGTTTCATTTTATTACTGCTCTTTTTTAATTCTTGTTGTTAATTTATTTATTTGAGATTTGTTTCGATCCAAGTATGTTCATTTCCAAGAGTTTTAAGCTGTTTATGCATAGAATGTTGTTCCTATGCTGAAATGTGATCAGTCTTATAGATACAGAAGTTGTTGTTATTCTCTCTTTTTTCTCTTTAATGTTCTTTTCTTTTTATTGTAAAGCAATTTTGCATGGGGACAATCTTGAATAGACATGAAGGGTTATTATGAATTCCATTACACTTCTGGGCAAGATACACCCACAAAATGCTTGATCAGAAAATTTGTTGCATCTATTGCCTATTCACGAGAACAGCTTTGACATAACCACAGCTAAAGCCTTCACTGATATGGTAAAAAACATTAAGAATAGCTCATACCAAGTACGACTCAGTTCTCCTGCTTCATACCAAAGAGTCAAAAGAACCAGTAACAACTAATCAGTTCAAAAGAACCGATTTGTTTGGAAACGACACAACACTATCACATAGGAAGCCTCTGATTTCTAGACAGTGTGAATTCTTCTGGGCAGGAAGGGATGTACGATGTTCTCAGCGTCTGAATTCCTTTTCACAGCATGGTTCACCGTTTGCCAAGAAGCCCAGGTCAGCAAGGGTCGCCTATTTATATGAACATCCATCACATGGCAAAATTATTCCCGTGCATTTTCCCCTGCATGAGTTCGACCCTGAGCCGTGGCCTCTGACCCTGACCTGGGGCAAAGCTGCAGACACACTGCTTTGTTTGGGGCGCGTATTCTGTTCAGAAACATGCACACCGACCCCCAGAGGCTCAGATTAGGGGGGGAAAGCTTGGTGATCTGATGTTCACAGGTTGGGGGTGATAGTGCATCCCTTTTTTTTTAACACATTAATTTGTTCTTTGAGAGGGAAAGAACAGCTCTGCAGCTGTTGCTCTCCTTCAGACATGTATGATGACTGCTGGACGTGCAGCCTGGTGAAGGGATTGATGGATGGGCGATGTATAAAGAAATGAAAATATGAGAAACTCACCACTGCCCCCCAGAGTCAGGTGTGGGTGTAGCCTCTGCTCCAAACCCCAGGAGACCCACACCTCATTTCAGAGGTCACTGGGTTCACCATTCTTGGGAAATGAGTTTTATAATTGGGCACTTTTCTATTCTGAAAGTAGCTTATGTCATTATAAGCAGTATAATGCCTTAGAGTTATACTCAGTGACATGAGATAAGCGTATAGCTACTGCACATACCCAGTAATCTGGATTAACCCAAATTTTTTGTCTTAAGGAAGAGTTATGGACCTGATTCTTTGTCTGTCCAGTATATGTAAAAGGCGTTCCCTGCATGCAGTTGTCACTGTGGTCTTGTGGCAGCTCAGCATTCCTGTTCACTTATTGGGCAGAGTGACTAAGAGAATGATGAGTGTGTCAGTGACCTCCGTTCAAGTTGCCACACAGGTGTGTGTGGCCTCAGGGGGAAGGGGGGTAAACCCCCACAACACACACAAACACACACAGTAGCATGTTCCCTCTAGGTCTCGAATCATGCCCTTGACTTCAGGTTACATTCTGTTCACAACCACAATGTGCGTTTCTGCTCAGCTACCATCATCCTCTGCTTCTACATCATTTTTTTCTGTATCATTCTCTTCAAACTTCTTGTTGCTACAGAACTTCTTTTCTTCCCCAAATTCAATACACTTTAGATAAATTAGGTAATTTCTGTCTCAGCCCGGGTCCAGGGCTCATTAAATCATGCTAATATTCTTGTCATGTGGTATCCAACTGGAAACAGGCGAACGTCCCATGTGAAATCCTGACCTACAGATGAAGAAGTCCTTCTATGTGGGATTGATACTCTTTTAATTAACTGATCAGATTTTCATAGGATAGAATAATTTATTCTGAATTTGAAGGTTAACTCTACATTGCATATTGTACACCTTATATAGTTTATATAGCATGGAGTGATGGATTTTTTAGATTAACACTTGGCCATAGAAAGAGCACCATGTTTTTGGTAGTAACGTTTCCAGATGTTGTAAACTTACAGGGAAATAGTTTAATTGGCTGGTTAAATGCTAGCACTGCCTGAATGCACTGAAATCTGTTGGAGGAAAGAAATCTAAAGTACTTTCCTTGGCATTTTTTCTCATCCTCTGTTATTCTCCTGTTTTATAGACATAGAGAAGGTTTACAAGATAATTAGTGCCAAGTGAATACCCCCTTCTGCTTTTCTCTGTGGTGTATTGTCAGTCCAAGATTTCTTCTCTGGGCCGTAGAAATGAAACAGCCTGATGTCATCAACTCTAAAACCACGCTGTGAACATAATCTCTCCTGACAAACGCCCATATGTACAAAATTAAATTGTACTGTAAGAAATGCGGGGCTGTGCCCTGAAATTGCAGTGCAAAACCGAACAACCCATAATGCATCACGTTATTCCTTTCATTTTTAATTTTTATATTTCCTTATTAACCAGAAGCAGCGCGCCTCAAATGATTGTATATGCCAGACTGTCAGCACCTGTGTCAGAGCAGCATCATTATGTATAGTTTGTGAACTGGAGGGGCAGAATTCATGCGGTTTAACCGATGACAGCTTTGGCAGGATGTTTAAGTGATAGAAATGAAATGGAAAAACTGTGACTTCTTATGGAAGTGTGTGTCGGCACGGCTTGAGTGACACACACTGGTCTCGAGTTTGTATTGGAGGACATTTAGGAGTTACAGAGGAGATACGGATATTATATTTCCCTTGTGTGCTTTCGATATTATGGCAGCATTTTTCATTTATGATACCTGTCCTACTCCATTTATTATTTGATACATTTTAATTCCATTTTGGAAAAAAAATAATAGCTTATTGAAGTTTTAGTAAGCTGTGAAGGAAACAGGTTTAAGGATGGAAACAGCGAGCACAGTGTCCCATTGTAATTGTCATGAATCACAGTTTTCCAAACACCGGAGACTTTTCCACACTCTCAAGAATTGGGTCCAAATTCATTCGTGGGAAGACATTTGAAACTTAATCAGACTGACATGAATGAAAGAGAGACACATTTTTTCTTAATCCTGGCTGTTGGAAAAAAGTCCTGCTCCAATGCTGCTTCTACCAACACACTCCTTGTTCAGTAAGCCATGCTGGCATGGTCTTTTCAACAACGTGTTTGATGTTTTTAATGTTGCAGATTTTTTGTCCTGTCACTGACAGCACTTTAACGATCCATTTAACTCTATTTTTTACCACAGTTGCCATAGTTCTTTCTGCTGTCTAATAGTTGTTACTGGTTGTGGTTTTAATGACGGCAGGATTAAGTTTCCCTTTGTCTCTCCTTGTCAGATGTCAATGAGTGTGAAGAGACCAATGGAGGCTGTGAGGCTCTTTGCTGTAACACCATTGGCAGCTTCTACTGCAGGTGTCCACCCGGCCAGAAACTGAGAGAAGATGGCAAGACCTGTCAAGGTGAGTCTCAAAACCAGGCAGACCGCTAACACACAGTATACTCAATACTTTGATATGAACTAAGCATGATTGAAGTTTCTCCATTACATGCAGGATCAGGTTTGCCTGTTCAATTTCCTCCTTAAAAAATCTTTTAACCCCTCAACACCTCAATTTTTTCCCCACAAATTTGCTCTGAAGTAGCTTTGAAGAAAATAAAAAAAAATCAACATACTATGACAGTATCACAGAATGTGACACTGTCATAGTATTTGCTGGTTGCAGCTTCATTGAAGCCACATCACACTTAAATTGAGTGAAATATTCCAACCCGAAATGCCATTGTTTTATGGCTGCACCATCATTTTATACACATTTCCCTTTAATTCAGCAAAACATATGGCAGAGAGGTTGGGATCTCCACTACAAAAGTAAATTTCTGTGGGTTTGAACAAAGCTCGGCTGCGCAGCAATGACAAACCCACCAAAGGAACCGGCAGATAGCAAGGGGTTAAGAACTTTTGTTAGGCTTGATTTTATTTGAACTAATGGTTTCAGTTTGTTTTATTGTTGTTTTAGTTACCCTGTGCATTTGCCATCTTGTATTTAGCACATTTTCAGCAGCTTGTGTTGATGGTATAATGTTTTTGTTAGTATGCTGATAAATTTGCTTGCGAGCATTATCTCATTCCTGAGCCTCCAACCAGGCTTCATATCCCTACCTACACAACATTTAACACAGTTTTTATTCTTTTTTTCTCTATTTATATGTTCACATTTATGTTTTCCTTTAGTTTTCTTTTTGCATCTTTTGCATTCATTTTTATTTATCCTGTAAAAGTCTTTGTAACATTGATTTGATGTGTTTTGTATCTGCTGCTCCAGCGAGATGCCCAGTCTCTGCACCAGCCAGCGCTCACCAAACCTGAGCTTCTTCCCACCATTTTCCCTCGAGATTTTCTTCTTTTTTCTCTCAACATAGTTTGATGTTTCTGATTAGGGAATCTCTCTGAGTGGTTGGCTTAATCAGAATAATGACTCCTCTGTGCTACAGCCAAGCCTAGAGGAGGAGAGGGAGAAGAGCTGGAGTGCTGTGCAGTATGGCTGCCTCCTAAAGCAGCCAGTGAGCGCTCTGATCCAGGCTATGGTTATTAGGATAGCTAATATGGGAACGTTGTCACAGCTGGCTCTCATAGCAGCCTGCACTCTGTCGCTGATGTATATTGGAGAAAAACAACTACCCACAGCTTTAATGTCATAATGGCCTGCAATTGGCAGGAGTATTTACAGAAGTAAAAGAAGCTGGCTTGGAGCAGTGGGTGTTGTGGATGTTTAGGTTCGAGCTGCGTATGCGGCGCTATCTGCAGAGGGTGATCAGTGCATTCCTGCTGCATGACCGTCTTCAGACTGGGGAACTGTATGGATATATGCGCAGCCTCAGGCAAAGTGCACATACATTTATAAGAGAGAAAGCATCAATTTAATTAGCTATTAAGAATGAACACTTGTGGAGTCGAACCAGGCACAACTACATTCCTACTACTTGGGGTGAATCCTTTCCTTGGCAACACACTTTGTTTTGTCAATGAAAGACATCTGCTGCGGGATGTTAATTTGCCTATACTGCTGGCTTAGATAAAGACTGAACAAATACATCTTTTGTTCGGCGCAAAACACCATAACAAAATCTTGAAAATACAATGCTATCCTCTCTGGAAAGTTCACTGGATTGAAGCTCCTGGTTATATTTTTTGGAGTTTCTCGTCTGTTATGAATGAGCAGCGTTGATATGAATGGCACCGATCAGAGTGGAAAAGGCCAGCATTAACTGCCGCCACGCTGCGAGGTGTGTAACAGTGTCAGCGCTCAGCCGTCATGCCAAATGAACATTACAGGTCAGACCAACACAACCGTGAAGGTGGGAGTAATGGTCTGCCAACGCTTGGCACCTTTATAATACTGAGTCGGAGATAGGTGTGTGTGTGTGTGTATGAGAGAGAGAGAGAGACAGAGAGAGCATTTGAATAGCTGCTCCTCTTCCAAAACCAACAGGTATTGGATGCTCTTCTTAACACCGAGTGCAGGGCAGTTCCTTTAAAGGGTTTCTTTGGGAAAACGTCTCCTTTTCGCCAGGGGCTGTGCTCGATTTTTCTATTTTGCTATTAGGAATTTTTATGTTGGTGCTTTATTTTACAGATATGGCTCCGAGCCTATCACCTGTCTCCCATGGTCGGGACGTCTGCTTACCTGGCTGGCATGGTTCACATGATTTATGATAGGCCATGTCTGCACAAATATGCGTTTTACCATATGATGTTGTGTGGGGCTCTGTGAATATTAGTGTGCGCTGGAGGTGGCATATAGAGTAGCTGTATCAGTCTCTGGTGGTCTGTCTGAGCTTGAGGACTCTTCAGATGCTTATAGCCTGATGTCATGGCTGCAGGTTTATGTTACACATGTTTTCGAGATGTTAATAAGAACAAAAGTAATATCAGGGAGAAGCTCGGTCAACTGTGTTGCATGTCACAGAGGTCTTAACGGGCCTTTTTCTGCTCAGACCGTGGAAATAATCCTGCCCATCAGCATGCCCTGCTCTTTTATCAGCTTTATAAAGTGCTGTCATGGTCCAGCACACCCGTGTTTAAATGTATATGTTGGCAGCAGATCACAGAGCTCGGTGCTTAGCTCCTGAGTAGATGGTTTCACAGCAAGACTCATTCCTTTCTCAGATGTTTGGATTCTAAATAGCAAATTCAATTTCTGGCACTTCTTGGCATTACTTTGGTGGCTCTTTTTTCGGAGGCGATTTTTTTAACGCACACGTCAATATCAAAAGAAAACTAGACGCAGTAAATCATTCAGCCTGTTCACATTCTTTATGATCCAACACCTGAATGATGTACCCTTATAAATCTCCCTTTTTATCATATAATATTCTTTGAAGAGACTGTAAAATGCAGTGGCCCAAAGTAATAAATCAGAAAGAAATCATTCACACTTGGTATTCATCAGAACACTGCTTATGCTGAAATGCAGAATCATTCTTCTTTGGTTCCACATGGTGTTGGATGTGCCCAGAGTGCAAGGGAGAGAGCTGAGGCTGCTGTGGGTGAGAGGGGAGGATGGAGAGAGAGAGAAAGAGAGAGAGAGGGAGAGGAGGATCTTTAATGTGATGGACATTTAGTTTTAGGAGAAGGGAGGGTGAGAGAGAAGGGAAGATGCAGAGAGAGTTGGAGAAATCAGCAGAGGCAGAGGGAATATGAAGTAGTTCTGCTTTACCAGACCAGAAAGTACTGGTCATTGATGTAGATTTTTCCAAACAAAATATATTAAAGTTGTTTCATTATTTTTGTAAAGTAGATACTTAAAAAATTGAAACCATCATTTTAGTATTTTTTTCCTTTGTGAAGAAACATTTTGCTGTCAGCCATGGCAACAGGATGGTGGATTTTCCTCTTGGTGTTTTTTGAAGCAAACTTAGTATCTGGTGCCAACTATCCATACAGCTACTATAGAAGGATCTGCTATAGGCCACACTGTTACCATGGATACCATGGCTACAACATGGGCTACCTGGGAGCAGGTAAGTGATGCATCCCACACTGCAGATACTGATGTTGTCGTCATGGCAAAGACTTTGGCACTTGATCGCTGAACTAATGCACATCAATTAAGTAAAAAGGAACAAGTGACATTAGCATTTAATTTGTACATTTATGTTACATTTTACAGTTTATTTTACTGTATAATAATGGAATTGTAAAGTATGATGCTCAACAAAGAATTGTGTACATTGCTAGTGCAGGATAGATGCAGGATGAAAGCATGAAGGTGACTTCTATAGTATATAGTTACCGAAGTTACTGTGTATATTTCCATAAGTTGAGCAATGGAATCAAACAATACAGTCTAGATTCACTTATAAGACCATGTGCTGGTTTCATAATGGATTATATATTTATTCTTGGACACATTTCCTGTTATTGTCACAAACTGGGGTTATTTACAGCTGCTTTCTGGATGGTTTTTGTCGTCTGGAGCCAGAGCAGCCAGACTGGTTAATGAGTGCTGCTGATATGTGTCTGCTGGATGTGCATGCTGCCTGGCACTGCCCGGATAACTTGTGCACTTGATTAGAGCCAGGGAGACTTCTTAGTGTTATCAACACTGAGACTAGCCCACTCAACAAGAAATATGAATCGTGAAAGAGATGTTTTGTGATGCCAACACAAACAGGACGCGATACCAGATATGCACTTGACAGATTATATCAGTGTGATGATGGCTTAGTATTTGGTTTCATGTTTTGTAGTACAACAGCTGTCAGGGATAAATACATGGGATGGCGCATGTTGTGCATTTATTCGTACCATACTTGTGATAATCTCGCTGCATTAGTGAGGTTTTGCTGTAATTACATTCCTGAAAATAAGTCGAGAAAGCTCAGAAATAAATTAATCCTCTGCACACATAAAACAAATTACCTTACAAGAACCCACCCAAAGTAGAAAGACGTTTTTTCCGTGATGGAGGGAAGACACCAGGGTGACGGTGGCTGCGGGCGAAGAATTAATGTGCCTTCTGTTAAGCCAGCGGCTGCTGAGGCTTTGGCTGCACGCTCGGAGGGATCATGTTCTGGACGTGGAAACCAGGCTGGAAAGGAGTCACTCACTGTGCACTGCGCTCGACGGAGGAGCAGCAGCCCCACAGCGCTGGACTGATTTCATCAAAAACCAAACCAGAGACCGGCATGCAGCATGGATGGAAAAAAAAAAGAGGGCTCCTGCCAGCTTTCCTGGATGAAGTGAAGTTAAAGTTTGGCAGTGGAGAGAATAAGCGGAAAGTTTAGAGCCTGATTTCTGTCCCAAACACTATATTTGAAGATGTAGTGGGATATCCTCGTCCTGGGGAGCCTCCAAAAGGGAGTAGATGGGTTCATCCATGGGATATATCTATAATTCAACAACAGTCTTGAGCAGGTTTTACCGATATCATTAAGCGAGCACATTTTAGCCCCTTTATGCTCACATAATCCTTTTGCTTTGTACGGAAATGAAAATATAGGTTCCATGTTAGCCATTAAGGTTCCACAAAGCCAAATAAAAAAAGATACAAATTTACAATCTCCTTTCCATTATGCGCTGTAATCCCAGACAGGAGGGGGTTCTGGGGTTTCCAAGGGCCTGATCTCAGAGATATTTTCTCATGCTGGTCACATGCTCTTTCTGTGCGCTCTTTGTGTACGCTGCAGTAACATCCAGACAGTGATGTGGTGGCGTGTAATGTGCACGATGAGGCTCAGATGCGCTCGTCCAGATACCACGCTGCCTCCATACCACATAGCGTGACACAAGGGGTCTGGAAACCAGATTCTCTCCCTCTGCCTCAGTGACTCTGGGTTTCATATCCTCCTCCACGGTGGCCACGAGGAATAATACTTTAATCATTTAAGGCACAGTTATTGTAGTTAAGATGCCGTTTAAAAAGGGGCGGACAATCATGACAGTGTGATTGGTTTTATGTGTAATTTATTATTCCCATCAGGGCACTCGTCATATTTGTGGGATTTCCACTGTGAAGGATGTTCAAAAACTGCTTGTGCAAAGTTTTCTGTTGTTTACAAAGGACAGCAGGGAGGATACAGTGATGTTACATTTCAACAAGAGTCCACTGTTTGTTCCACTGTAGAAGACAATGTTATTCCCATCGTTCAGAAAACAGCTCTTTTCACAGGACTCCTCTGAATTCTTGAAATAGCTGTTTGGATTGGGGACTTGCAAACTGGATTGTGTTGAACATCTCATTACTCAACCAGGCATTTAACTTGGCACTCAGTAGCAGTCTTTTATGATGTGTTAGTTTTTTAATAGACCTTCAGGAGTGGCCAAAAGCTGTTCACAGTCCTTTATCATGTTGTGATTTGGCCATAGAGCCAGCAACATTTCCAGTAACTCCAACATGAAGGTTTTACTAATCCCGAACTTTATTTTGACAATGTATGTAATGGAGTAGAAAGTAACTTGTCACTGGCACAATCCTGTTTGTGGAGGTCATGGGAGGCGGGTTTGACTTAATGTCCTAATTTTCCCGATGTTGGTGCCAGACGGAGCGTGAGCAGCAGTCCAAACAGAGCAGGGCACCCTGAGTCACCTCAGATCTCACAGGGGGTCTGCTGTGGAACTCAGAAAACAATTTATTAATCTTTGACCCTTAAAATGAGACGTGTTTAGGAAAATGATTTGTTTCATTTGAAATTTTGGTCCCACAATGAAATAGCCTCAGATAAAGAGCCCACTTCTTTTTGTTTATAATCTTGGCGCTTGCCTTAGTGGAATGTGTGTATTTTGCATCCGTTGATTTTGGTTTCCATATGTTAGCGGCACCCAAGGGACTTTGACAAGAAGCAAAGGAATTTAAATTTGGTTTTAAATGTTCAGTAGTTGTTACCACATGGGGAATTTGTTTGTTTGGGCAGCAATGCACTTGTAGAGTAGTTTTACTCCTCATCCATCATCTCCTCTTGGAGTATATCTCTATCCTAAAGGCTGCATTAAATTCCTCTCTCAGCATGGCAGCTTTCCGGGCTTTATTTTTGAGTAGTATTTTTTTTTCTTATAATTAGGGGATTTAGTAAAATTGCACCAATTTCTCTCCCGTCTCTTTCTTTTCTCTCTCTGCCTCCCTCTGTCTCTCTCCTCCTCCCTCCCTCCCTGCAGATATTGATGAATGCCAGGTCCATAATGGAGGCTGCCAGCACAGATGTATTAACACCCGTGGCTCCTACTACTGTGAATGCAACCCTGGCTCTCGCCTGCATGTGGATGGACGCACCTGCCTTGGTGAGCAATTTAGCAAACTTGTGGCAGTAGTTCCAGTGTGTAATAAATACATAATTGAACACGTGACATGACACCAAAATGTTCCCAAAAGTAAATTTTGTTTACTACAAAAAGAGAGAGAAAAAATGTAAGTATGCGCTGTTACAAATAGCTAGATTCAAAAGTAGAATGGAGTAAAGAGTCAAATAACTACAGTATATACAATTAATTAGTGACAGAGTATTAAGTTTATGAATTCAAAAGGTTTCTCTTTGTAACAATAGTTCATAAATATTGCCCATATCTTGCAGCCTCACTTTTTCAGTGCCAGCTTATCTTATGATTAAAAGTTGAGTCTCCTTTGTAAATCAAATGGACTGCTCCTGTGTCTTTACATGCCTTATTGTGAATGTTGCTTGTGTTTGGATATTTTCGGCATTTTCTGGTTTTGGGGACGTTTCTCTTAGGCAGTATGGTTGAATCCATGTGCCATGGGGTCTCACTCCACTCCACAGAATAACTCCATTCTCTAAATATACACTGATACATCTACATTACATAAGCCTCATGCATGTTTAATTTGGCTTCTAGAGTTTGAACAGAATTAGATGGTACTTATCCCTTCTTAAAATATTGTTTTTATCTGTAGAGTCATTGATTTATTTCCCTTAATGACCATAACATGCAAGAAGCAGATTTTTGTCCAGTAATTGTTTAAAGCAAAGATGTTTGCTCAGTGCATTCTTGAAATCAGATTTTTTCAATTCTGGCAAAAATGAAGTCCAGATAAAGAATGAACCATTTAAAAATCACAATCCATGCAATGTACAAGTATGTACACTCTGAATAAATTGACACAATTATAAGTTGAGGATCTAGCATAGGCAAAGAGAATTACTGGAGGCCACGTTTAGCTCAGTCAGCCAGGGGTCTCAGGTCCTCTGTTTAGTTATGAAGCAAACCTTCCCCTGCATTAAACCCTGTCAGTGTGGTATTTGAAAGCTCAAGTAAGCTTCATTCCCCAAAAATCTGTGTGTCGGTCTTGAACTCTGAAGTGTTTATGCAATACCTGTACCATGTTGCTGTTGTGCCAGATACATTAACCTTGGCTTTTTAACAACAGCTGATAGAGGAGGAGCATACAGAGAATGTATACAGAGTGTCCTGTCTGACATTCAGAATGGAAATCTCCACTGCTTTTCTTGGCCTCGTCATGTTCAGTTCTTTTTAGGCTGCTGATGTGGAATGAGAGCAGATACTGAAGTTGGGACCCAACTGTCCCTGAGTGTTTTTTGTGTGATGGCTGCTCCGTGAAGAGATGACTGATTGCACTAATAATCACACTGCACATGTGGACTGACTCCCAGGTGATGCTTATCTGCGCGGCTGCATATCCATCAACTGACAGATGGTATGAAGGGCCTTGATAGATAATCCTGTCCACTGCAAAGCACGTGCATCTTAACAAGGATTCTTATTTTCCATAAAAAGAAATGATGCAAGTTGTGTGAGGTAATTTCACTTGTGTGTGAAGAATTTCCTTTGATTGCTATATTGTCGCTGCTTCCAAAACAGCTGTTAATGGAAGTGAAATTGCATTGGAAACAACTGAGAGGAAGAAAATTATGTATTTTTTGAAGTATGCACCGCCACATATTGGATGACAAGCCTCACAACGCATACCAATGGCCATGGAGTCATCGGGAGAAAAAGAAGAGCAGATGTCCTCAGATCAATTCAGCATCTCAGCTCTACTCGTCTTATCCAGCTCTTGATCTGCCAGGAGAGGTCAGATGTATCCCACACAGCTAGCGTGTGGGTGCATAATATTTGAGCTGGAAAGTACTCGGGGGTTTGATGTGAACTCGTGATGGATGGGATCTTGACTCTAGCCGTCGAGTATGAAAACACCGGCTTTGAGAACACCGGGTTGCAAAGCCTCTACCTATTGTTTTTTTCCCCCCGAAGAGATCAAGTCCAGGCCGTCCGGCGAGGTTTCATCTGTTGCTGAGAGCAAAGGGAAACAGAGACAGGAGAGATGATTGAGCTGGCTCTGCCCTCACCTCATGAGCGTGTTGTCCACCACCGAGGCTTTGCCGCTCCGGTCTCTCTGTGTGATTTTTGGCCCCTCTGTGGCGATGGATCTCATATGGCTCAGAGCAGAGAGATTCCCTCAGGTATTTAGTGCAGTGTTTTGTATGAGTATTAATTCTGAGGTCACAGCCTTTCTCATAATGATTCCTCAGAATGTGACACTGCAGCCATATCAAAATTAACAATGGCTAATGTGAAAACAGAGCTGGGAATTGTGGAATTGATTTGTTTTGCAGAGGTCCCTTACTAGAATTAATTATTTCCTCATTCTTTTCTGATTACTTCTGTGTGTGAGTGTGTGTGTGTGTGTGGCTGCCTCACTGTCTCTGCCTCTCTGTGTGTTTGGCCTTTTTGTCAGACAATCTCCTGATATGTCACTCTGTTTATTTGTCTGTTTAGCTGTCCACTCCTGCACCATCAGCAACGGGGGATGTGAGCACTACTGCGTGCAGCAGTCTCCCGCTCACTTCCGCTGCCGCTGCAAGCCAAATTACCTTCTGGCGGAGGATGGCAAGCATTGTAAATGTGAGTACTCGTATTCCCAGACGCTGCTACAGGGCAACAATAAATACACATAAGCACGCAACACGCTCACTTATGTAGAATGTTGTGAAAGATGACTAATTATAGTGGATGGATGACTAAGAAAACTGCACCAGTAAAATTAGTACCCTGGAAGGTTTTTAAGGTGTGATTCTGAAGATTTTGTCATAACATGAAAAACACATTGCCGGCATTTGCTGCCAATTGTAATTATATGACAGGATGTCTGTGGTGAAAAAGGATTAACTGTCATTCATGGAATGAGGCATTAAATTGGAGTGATTCACGGCGGTCTTCTTCACTCATTTTCCTCCAAATTGGTATTTTGATGTGCTTTCTTCTCCTGTATCTGTCTCTGTGTCTCTGTCCAGATCTCTGAGGCTGTGCAGTTGACAGCTCTCAGGGGGAGGGAAGATTATGATTTTCTCAAAAGATCGCTGTCTTTGAGACATTTTTACTTTGTAATTGTTGGCTGTGAACAGCTTCCCCTAATTTCTGGGGGGCTGAAGGTTCTCGTCCCAGATGCTGGACAGGCTTATACAAGTTAAACAGACACACACAACTATGCAGAGAGAACACCCAGAACAAACCAGAGATGGGGCCGAAACATTGAGTGGTGGTGTAGATTTGGTATTATCCAGATGTTCTGCATTATAAAGTTTGACAACAAATTTGTACAGTTCACACAGTTCTCCTACTGTGCTGAAGGAGTTTCTTACTTGACTGACATTATTTATAATTGCATGTTTATAAGCGTTTCCCTCTGTGTTACAGTGCAGAATCCCTGTGCAGAGCAGAATGGAGGCTGCATGCACGAGTGTCGGCCCGACGGAGGCAAAGCTCACTGCGACTGTCGAGCTGGATTCATCCTGGCAGAAGATGGGAAGACCTGCGAAGGTAAGATTTCCAGGAATAGTAATAAGGATAGAAAAAAATGTTATTTATGTACCACAGAGATTAAAAAGAAGGTGTAAAAACAAAAACAGGAAAAGATAGGAGATAAGTATAGGAACTGCATTCAAAAGACAGGTGGTTGAAAATAAAAATACATAATAATAAAAAATCATAAAAACATTGGAACAGAGCCAGAAATGTTGCATAAGGGTAAGTGTGTGTTTCAGTAGGTTATTTAAAAGATTCTGCAGAATTTGCTACCCTGTTTCTCAGAAAGCTGAACATTCCCAATTGTCCCTTGGATCAACTGGTTTATCATAGCTTGGCGACTCTGCAGCACTTTTGAGATGAAAGTGTGAGAAAATCATTTTGAAGGTGATCTGCTAAAGCCTATTTCAATGAAGCTGTGCAATCCAGATACTTCACTCTGTTTTGTTGATATTCGACGGCTGTTTTTCCACAGATATTGATGAGTGTGAGACAGAGGAGGCTAACTGTGCCCATGGCTGCCACAACACACTGGGCTCCTATGCCTGTGTGTGTAACACTGCCTATGAGCTGGGCTCTGATGGGAAGCAGTGTTACAGTGAGTTTAACCCTTTTCTCTCAATATTATTAAATACATAGCATGTTATCTTTAGTTAATATATGATATTTGAAAACATTTAATCAGGACACAATGTGACCTCATTTTGAATTTGTGATAGAAATTGAGATGGAGATAGTGAACAGCTGTGAGAACAACAACGGCGGCTGTTCCCACCACTGCCAACACTCAACCAGTGGGCCTGTTTGCTCCTGTAACCAAGGTTACAGCCTGGATGATGACCTCAAAACCTGTATTGGTAAGGGAATATCATGTATTACAGTCCTTCAGAAATACACTGTATGGCGACCATATCTATTATGCATTATTAATGTCACTCATAAGGAACTGCAAATAGCTCATTTTGCCTTATTAACTATGTGTTCAAGAACACACAGTGTTTACTGATGCCGATGCATTACAAAAAAAATTAAAACATTATGTCTGCTGTTTGTTTTTCCAATAATATGGGACAGCTTATTGTTACAGGGTAAAGGAATGGGCATTTCTTCTCATGTTTATGTTCACATAATGTAAGAAAAGAAAAGAAAGAAAAAAAGAAAAAGAAAAGAAAAGAAAAGAAAAGAAAAAACTAACCCCCCCAAAAAAGAATATTTATGACCATTTATATATATAATTATATTATCAGAGTATGTCCCATTGAGATTATGATTGCAAACATTTGAGTACATTGTAATTGCTCTTGATTGCCCTCATAATACACTACAGATAGGGTCATCATTGAAAGTGTTTTACCAAAAATTAATCCAACATATGCTACAATGATGACATGGGTCAGCTCATTCAGGTAGATGATCACCTAGACAACTAGAAGCCAAACAACCAAGGCTCTCATCTGTCACGCCATACTAAATAATCTTTTCTCAAGTTTCTAGCTTTGGAAGACAGTGATATACAGTGATTACTCGCTATTACAAGCCAAACTTCATCATATATCATTAGGGAAAATGAACCTGAAACTCAGCGGCATTCCTCTTTATCGGTAACCTCAACCACAGTTGGCTCCTCAGCTCCCACAGTTCATATTATCTCTATAAAACATAGTTTCAGTGAGCAGGGAAGCGTATCACTCTACTCAGATTGTAATTTTTGTGTTCCTGCTTGTTTTGTTTGGCAGACGTAGATGAGTGTGGAGAGCAGAGCTCCTGCTGTGAGCAAGATTGCACCAACTACCCTGGGGGTTATGAATGCTACTGCTCAGCGGGGTACAGACTCAACTCAGATGGATGTAGCTGCGATGGTATGTTTTGCCCTCAGTCAAAAGTCAATGTCACTCTCGCTTTTTACGAGAATTTTTTATTTCTGTTGAGCCTGGAACCGTTCCAGCTGAACTCTGATGAAGTGCAGAGGGTTGTGATTGTTTTAGTTCACTGTGTAAGAAAATAAGCACAGTTCTGTTAAACTGTTTTGGCTTTCCTCATCCCCCCCCCCACTCAAGAAGTCCGGTGATGTAGTAAAAGTGTTTGGGTCTGCGTTGTGTTTGTGTTGTTCAGATGTGGATGAGTGTCTGGCAGCTAACGGTGGCTGTGATCACACATGCCAGAACAACGCCGGCTCCTTCCAGTGTTTCTGCCGGCGGGGCTTCCGTCTGGACGAGGACCGGCGCTCCTGCATCCGTAAGTCCCAGCACTCAGGTTAAACTGTGTGGGCGAGTGGGAAACACACCAGCGTCATGCCGGTGGAGCTCCTGGCAGTCTGTTACTGTTGTACTGCAGAAAAAAATTCCAATATCTGCAAGTCATTTAGGCTGCTGCTTTTGGGGTTTTAAAACCTTATTTTTCTTAAATGAAATAAAACTGCCAATGGGGTGAGATCATTTCACTTCTTTCCACTATGAGTCAGTTTTCAAGAATCACCTTGATTCAAGTGAACCACTTCTTTCAAGAAAGTTCTCAAAAACATCAAAGTGGGAAGGACTTTAAACCTCCATCTTCTAATTCTTCACTAAGACTTAATAATAACATGAGCATGCTATATCTCTCATTTTGATTTATTTAACCCAACATTTTTGTTGGAGGTATGTATGTTGGGGTTATTGGATAAGCATGGTGAGAGGGAGGAATAGTGTGTTTACCTGCATTCTATGCATTGTGTTTATTTCTGGTAATGTGAAAAGGGGTTATATGTATTATTTTCACTTTGTTGTATGTTATACATGGACAACCCAATAAAGATACTGGTTACAGGTGAAAACAGGTGAAAGTGCACTAGAAACAAATGAAATGATCTCATCCCAATGGCAGATTTTTTTCATTTGTTGTAAAGAAAGAAAAAAAGCTTTTAAAGGCGCACTACACAAAACTGCTGAGAGTTGATTGAAATGAGATTGAAAAAATATGGAATAAGCATGTTATCTATCACCAAGGGAGCTGGTGATGGGATCCATGTAGGCTTAAGCATCGGATTACGTGCTTATTTATTGTTATTGTTTATTGTTTTTTTTTTATTTTTTACAGTATTTGTACTTTGCTCTCTCTCTCTCCCTCAACGCAGCATTAGAAGATGCGATCGAGGCTCTGTCCAGTGGAGGCGCCATTGAGCTGCCTCTCGTTCGCCCCCAGCTCACCTTGCTCCAGGACTACAGCCAACCTCTGGAGCGCTATGACGACTACGAAGACGACGAGGGCGAGCTGAGGGCCGAGAGTAACCTGGCAGAGAAATTTGGTGAGCCCCCCTCACCCCCGCCCCTACCGACTCATTACCATTAACCAGGAACCTGTATCTGATTACCTGAGCTTGACTCACCGGAGGTAGAGCTCTCTGACAGCCTCATTTACTGCAGGCAGTTACAGACCACACAGTGGGGGTTAATTGCTGTGCTTCATGCTCCCAGGCTGTTCTTATGTACCGTACCATCGCAGCATCCCGGACTGTAATGGTGAGGCTTATATGCACTGGCAGCTAGCTGGGGCCCGGAGCAGGGAGTCAAAGACTCAGCCCAGCTTTGATAGATTCATTTGACAACAGCAGACATTTAAGATCTAATGATGAATGTAGAATTTCGCTCAAGACTGGCACATTCATGACCATTAGGGGTGTAGCAATCCATTCATCACATCGATGCATCGATTATAAATTGTGCTGCTTCAACTGCATCGATCTGCTCAAAGAAATAAATAGTGAGAATCACTTTGACTTTGACCTGAATCGATATGAAATGCTGTGAATCAATTCATTCATGATTCTTTACAAAGAAGACCTAACATTGTGGTGATCTAACCAAATACTATAAACTTTTTTCATAGGATACATAATGTTAAAGTAATTCTATTGTCTAATTTTTTCACATGGATCGTCTTTAATTATTGCATATGTTTATTAATGGATATAAAATTGTGGGTTCAATTCCGGCCATGCAATTTGCTGCATGTCATCCCTTCTCTCTGCCCTGTTTTTCCTGTATTTCTCCACTGTGGCTCTCCACTGAAGCAGAAATGCCCAAAAAAATAATCTAAGAAAAAAAAAGTATTGAATCGAATCATTGAATTGAATCTTAACTTGAGTCGCAGTTTACAAACTCAAATTGAATTGTCCCAAAAAAGAAAAATAGTTCATAAATCAAATCGCCAACTACTGAATAATGAATTGAACTAAATCAACGTTAAACCAAAGATTCATACCCCTACACCGTATATCCATTAATAAGCAAGGAATAAAAACACAGTCATTACCAGATATGCTGTATGCTGCATCTGTTAGCCCTTTGATTTTGATTTTTGTATGATATAGTTTTTTTTAAGAGCTGTTTTGAGATGTGTCTTTGCCCTCTTGTTCCCAGTGTGTTTGGATGACACGTTTGGAAACGACTGCAGTCTGACCTGTGACGACTGCTCCAATGGAGGGAAGTGCAATCCAGAGAGAAACGGCTGCGACTGCCCTGACGGATGGACAGGCATCATCTGCAACCAGAGTGAGGATCGGTCCAGCACACACAGACACTGCTGACACACACACCCACACGCACACACACTGTTCCTATTGTCTTACACACACAGTGCCTCATCCCTGCGCTGGATAGTGATTGCAAACCCTGTTGTTTTTCACTCCCACAGCTTGTCACGAGGGATATTTTGGTAAAAACTGCTCCTTCCCCTGTAAGTGTAAGAACGGTGCCAGCTGTGATCCAGTCACTGGGGGCTGCCGCTGCCCGCCTGGGGTCAGTGGAGACTTGTGCCAGGATGGTGAGTTGCCCCTGTTTGTCCCAGACAAAAACACGTCTTTGTTACCTAATCTGCACGGAAAGCATTTGTTGAGCAGTTACTGTATTCCAAACTCACTGTAATTGATCATGTTTTCCTCTTTGCAGGCTGTCCTAAGGGCTTCTATGGGAAGCAGTGCAATAAGAAGTGTAACTGTGCCAACAACGGGCGCTGCCACCGGACCTATGGGGCCTGTCTGTGTGACCCGGGGCTCTACGGGAGGTTCTGCCACCTGCGTGAGTCCCACTGTTCACATGTCAACAACCTCTGATGTTTTACCCCTGAGCTGTCATGTCAGGCGGTCTGGCTTGTGAAAAACTGTGGCTGACAGGCTCACAGTGAACGACCAGTTTTAACTGGGGAAAGTCAGTACACTGATAATGGCCTTAATCCATGTATCATATCCCATTCCATCCCAGCCCATCGTATACCTCTACTTTGACTTTTCATGGCCCGTGTTTTAATTGACGTAATCGAACAAAGACATTTAGAGACATTTTAAGACATTTTAACTTTTGAGATGTTTATGAAGTCATCTGTCTGTCTTCTTCTTTGTTTTCTCCCCCAGCTTGTCCTAAGTGGGCCTTTGGACCGGGCTGCTCGGAGGAGTGTCAGTGTGTCCAACAGAACACTCTGGAATGTCACCGTCGCCACGGCACCTGTGTCTGTAAACCAGGTTACCAAGGCAACACGTGCAAGGAAGGTGAGCACACCAGCAGATATCTGCATTCATGATGACACATCAAAAGTAGTGGACATCAGGGGTTTTCAAATATTTCAGTTTGTGTTAAGTATTAGCCCTCAGTGTTTAGATATAATAAATGAACACATTTAAGTCAAATAACTAGATTCAAAGTGTTGAGATTAAAACATAATGTTAAAATAATCATGCATACATTTTTTATACAGCAATTTCTGGTGAATTAAATTATGAAGTACATACAAAAGGATAAAGCACTTTGTTTTACTTTTGTATGATTTTTTTTGTTTTCTTCTTTGTTTTTTTACTCTGTAAAGTACTTTGCATTACACTTTTATATGATGATGATGATGATGATGATGATGATGATGATGATGATTATTATTATTATTATTATTATCATTGTTATTGTTATTATTGTTGTTGTTGTTGTTGTTATTATTATTATGTTGAGGAAGCCCCTCAAGGATAACTGGGGGTCCAGGACTCCACTAAAAACCACTGGTGTGGGTTATGTTTTACTCTGAAGAGTTTCATACATTACCTCCATCTTTGGGTAACAAATAATGGTGCTGTGCTGTCCCATCTGTAGAATGTGATCCAGGTACCTACGGGCCGGGCTGTGAAAAGAAGTGCGCCTGTCAGCCAGGAGTATCTTGTGATCATGTGACCGGGGATTGCCAACAAAAATGCCCCCCTGGTCGCCGCGGGGAGAACTGTGATCAAGGTAGGTGGCCCCGCAGATCACTTGCAGAGGACGTGCATTTCTCATGTCATGAGGCTCAGTGGTCTACAGTGTTTGTCCTCCCTCATTGAAACTAATCCCTTCACCGTGTGCTGCTCCAGATTGTCCGGAGGGGAGGTTTGGAGAAGGCTGTGCACAACCTTGTAATTGCACCGGTGCCCCGTGTGACCAAGTGACGGGGCAATGCAGATGTCCAGCCGGGACGTCAGGACAGCACTGTGAGAACTGTGAGTGTGTATATTTATTCACAGTTTGACATACAATACTTGCACAAATACCACCTTTTGCATGTTGATAATAATAATACAGATGACTAATTCTTGCCACAGTGTGTCCGGAGGGCTTCTGGGGTCCAGGCTGTAGGGAAACCTGCCCGGCCTGCGAGAATGGTGGCGTGTGCAATAAACACAACGGGTCATGCAGCTGCCCTCCAGGGTTCATGGGCCGACTCTGCCAGAACTGTGAGTATCAGCCAAGTGGGTTTGTGAGAAAGTTTCCATAGCAATATGCATGAAGTTGTCAACCAGCTGAGGTAAACACAGAGTAGCGCTGTGGGATATTGTTTGGAAAACTGTGGTAGAAATCATGCAGCGATGTAGTTTTGACAAAAAATAGAGCAAGACGTGGGTAGATTCATGAGTAGGTTTTCTCCTGGGTTGTTAGTCCCAGTGTTACTCTGCATATAAATACATTCTTTCAGCAGCCTGAAAACCACTTCAACATATTTTCACTGAAAGATGAACAAATGTTATTCCACTTTAAACAGCCGTTGCTCTCGACAAGCCCCACTTGATGGCATAATCACGACTCCAAAACTCTCATGGGAATTTGGTTCGCTTCTGCACATCTGGCGGAGTGAGTTTGGATAGATAACTTGTGGTGTTTTAAATCATTCTTCCCCCCGTGTAGCGTGCCCCACTGGACGATTCGGTCAGGGATGCCAAATGAAGTGTGTGTGTGAGAACAATGCGCGCTGCCACCCTGTGACCGGGCGCTGTACCTGTGCGCCTGGCTGGACCGGACACAACTGCAGGAAAGGTACAGTACAGCCAAACAGGCATCACTTCAAACCAGACTTTGACTTCTGAGGCTAAATATCTGATACCAAAAAATGTTCCCAGCTATATCTGACACTCGCTCTTGATGTTTCCACGGCAGCCTGTGATGCAGGGCACTGGGGAGCGGACTGTGCTGAAGCCTGTGACTGCAGGAATGGAGACGGCAGCTGTGATGCCGTGACTGGCCAGTGCAACTGTGAGGCCGGTTTCACTGGAGCACGCTGCCATGAGAGTATGTGTGTTTGTATTTTAACTGCATATTTGCATTATCTGATCCAGTCTTTGTTATCTTGATTATTTATTTATTTATTCACTTATTTATTTGTTTATATTGCTTTTGTGTTCACTATTTTGTTGAACATTGCATTGTATCACTGCCGCTCAGTTTTATCACTGTGCAACGAAAGAATAAGTTTTCTTAAAAATAGCATTTCTTAGTGTAATTATATCCCCAAAATGACAAGTCGAAAACATTATGGATTTGCCCTGACTGTCGCTGCAGACCCTGGCTATGAATTCAGTAACTCAAATACCTTTTATTGGAATCTTTTCAAATTTTCCATGCATATTCATGACACCTAAAGGAGGAATCCTACTGATTTGAGTTCAGCAGCAAACTGACATCATGTCTAGCTTTAAGATACAAATCACTGGCCCATTTCACCTAGTTGCGTCTTGTCTTCTTTTACCCCAGAATGCACAGCAGGTACGTTTGGTCTTGGCTGTCGTCATCGGTGTCAGTGTGACAACAGGGCATCATGTGACCACGTCAGCGGAGCTTGTACCTGCCAGGTGGGCTGGACCGGAACCTACTGTGAAAAGCGTGAGAGAAACTCCCTAATCATATTTCCATACAAAAGTCAAAGAAAAATTCATGAGTTGTATATCTACGTACAGTCACATGTACACAACAAGTAATCTTTGTGTTTGTGTCCCAGCCTGTCCTCAGGGTTTCTATGGGCTGGACTGTCAGGAGAAGTGCTTGTGTCTGAACGGCGGGAGCTGTAACCACGTCAGCGGAGTGTGTTCCTGTCCTGCTGGCTGGATCGGTCCATACTGCAACCTGAGTGAGTGACCGGCGTACCACAGATCTTTTACAGTTTACATGGATAATCTTGCGCTGCCATAACTTGAAGTGTTACGTGACACCCCATGAAAGGAAGGTGGTGACAGACATGGTGCATGGATGGTTCATATAAGGACTGGGCTGTGTAGACGCTCTGTAACACTGACTTACAATAGAACAAAAAACACACTTGGCTTCAAAGTTATTTGGGACAATCCGGCCCAGCAGTGATCACACATGAGAAAGTATTGCCTTGATTTTCCCCATGATATGGCCTGTATCATTTACCAGAACCCCGGAATTTCCACTTTTGATCAACAGAGTTCATCAAAAGGTAATGATATTGCTTTTCTCTCTCCTGGCAGCGTGCCCAAGCGGTTTCTATGGGGAAGGATGTAACCAAACCTGTAATTGCCGTAACAATGGCATCTGCCACCCGGCAAGTGGACAGTGTGTGTGCACACCAGGCTGGACCGGGCCCAACTGCACAGAGGGTGAGTGCACGGAGCTCAAAGCACGGCGGTGCGGGTCATCGAAGCTACACACGAGTTAAATGAGGGGGTCACAAGAGTATAATGACGGTTTTGTCTCTTTTCTCCCAGAATGCCCTTCAGGATTTTATGGAGCAGACTGCCGGCAGCGCTGCTTGTGCCAGAATGGAGCAACCTGTAACAAGACCAATGGAAAGTGCACATGTGCCAGGGGGTGGATGGGCACAGCCTGTGAACTGGGTAAGTCCAGCAAAACATGCAGTGACTAAGCATCTCTATTTATTACCACATTCAGGTGTATCAAGTATCACGTAGCATCATAAACAGCGAAATCAGGTGTTTTTACCCATTCTTATGCATTTTTCTCCAAATTCTTCAATGGACAACCTTTCACATTCAGCAGTAGGTAATTAAAAAATAAGTCTAGTCTTGTTCAAAACTATAAGTAAACCGCCAGACTGGAAAGCCATAATGATGTTGGCTAGACTAGTCTGGACAGGAATGCAGAAGAATAACATCACCTGAAACGCAAGTAAGCACTCAGAACAGTGGCCTGTGGTTGTTTTACTGTGTTCAGGAAATACATTAGTCTGATTTAATTTGCTGTCTTAGCTCATTTGTTTTTGCCTAAAGTCGAGTTACTCCCTGGCAGCGCGTGTGTCTGCGTATGCCACTGGCAAGTCTGCCCTGTAAAAGTCTGTCGACCCGGGGACGACATTCTAGCTCAATCTCCCTCTGCGCTCCACATCACACACTATCCTCCCTGTGTGCCTGTTACAACCTTTCCCTGGGTGAGCCATGCCAGGCCCGGCCCCCTTCTTCATGCTCAGGAAACCTCTAATCCTGCTGCTGGAATGTTCTTTAAGCTCGAAACTCTGTGGCTGCCACCTCTGGCTGCCAGCTCCTTCCTTGGTCCAACTGTAAATTACTGGAAAAAGGCGCTGCTGTCCTCAGCAGAAATGTCACGGAGCAAGTTTCCCTGCAGTCTGTGGTTTCATATCATGATGTCTCTGTTTTCTTTCTCTTGTCTTGTCTTGCGTGTGTGTTTCTCTGATTGTGCATGCCGCTGTCTGTTGACACAGAGTGTGTAGCGGGCCGTTTCGGGGCAGACTGCCAGCAGACGTGTGAGTGTGAGAACGGCGGCCAGTGTGACAGGCTGACTGGACGCTGCAGCTGTGGTCCTGGCTGGGTTGGAGAGCGCTGTGAGAAAGGTAGACCGGCCTCTGCTGTATAACCAGGCTGAATTGATGAATATACAGAAACTTTAACCTCATGGGAACTGCTGCTGCATGGAAACTCTGCTGTAGGGACCACAGCACTGTATATCTAACCTCTAAGTTCCTACTTGTTTTCAGCATGTGAAGCAGGCCTGTTTGGTGTGGGCTGTGAGGAGCGATGTGAGTGTGAGCACAGGGCGTCATGTCATCATGTCACTGGAGACTGCCTGTGTCCACCAGGCTGGAGGGGGAAACTGTGTGACAAAGGTACCGACTGCAGTTGTAACAAATGTGTCCATGCTGTAGATGGTTATGCTCTAGCGACCCCTGGTGGAGGAAGTTTAGTTCAGGATTGTATCAGTAATGATGATCAAGTTGACAAAATCTAACATCATTGGCAGGATAATGATGAAACATTTTATTTGAATAGCACACAAAATCAAAACATAAAAAACTGACATAAAATAAAGAGAAAAGTTGAGAGGGCTTTTTTTCATTTGAGGACAGCTAATTAGTTTCTGACCTGTTCCAGATGAAGGGGGCAGTGAAGGAAAAAAATTCCTGTGACACCAAGTGTTTCCTTTGACTGATGGCTATAAACATCAGACACTTTTTCTCTCCCACACCCAGCGTGTTTGCCTGGTACCTACGGGGCAGGGTGCCTGCAGCGCTGCAGCTGCCCTCAGGGCTCGTCCTGCCACCACCTGACCGGAGAGTGTGGCTGCCCGCCTGGATTTACAGGCAACGGCTGTGAGCAGAGTGAGTAGAGCAGGCAGAGCGGCTTGTGAGCCAAGCCCATT
>OMKZ01006777.1:2652-14994 GCA_900302535.1 Neoniphon sammara | reverse complement strand
GACTGGGTAATTGGAGCTCGCTTGTAAACACACAAGCAAAACCAGAGTGACTCAGTTTCTCTCATAATCAAGCCATGGTAATTATCATCAAGTCAGCGGGTGTCGTGGTAAGATTTGATCTTTTTTTGTTTTTTTTTTACTTTTTTTTGAGGAAGAAATACCCTTTCTGTAAGTTTGCATTCACATTTGTTGCCTCATGTACAGACAGAGCGTCCAGTTGCATTCATTGGCTCCTGCACTATGAGACGGACAGGAAGTACTAATTTCTACATAAAGATGCTGCTTTCAGATATCTATGCCCTGAGCAACGTGCTATACATAATCTAACAAAAAGAAAATTCTACATCAAATAATTTAATTGAAATTGCGACGATTGCAGTTCACTAAAACCAAAAAATCAAGAGAGAAAAAAAAGTACTGAGAGGTAAACTGAGAGGGTCACAAAATTAAAATATGATTTCTGTCTCAAAATGAACTGAAATGACTTATCTGTTTTTTTGTTGTTTTTTTAAAAAGGCAAAGTTAAAATAAGAGTGAAGAGTCAGAGAGCTTTCTGAAAGTCTAAGAGGCCCTCGTCTGTACTGTGAAAAATTAAGGATTTATCAGGGTTCACAGGGGAATCCTGTCAGCCAAAATAATTTGCATACATGAACTTGCTTGTTTTACAAATGCACATTTTTAAACTTGCTGATTATTTTTATGACTTTTATGTCCAGTTGGTCATTTTGAGACCATTTTCATGAATGTATTGGACCAGATATTATAAAATAAATGTTGTAGAGGGCAAAACAGCAAGTAAAACTCTGATAGCTTAATTACTGTGCAGTTATACTACAATAAATGCCATAACAGTGATTCAATGATGCTGAACATCTGCATTATTATCAATTGGGTTTTTAGGTTTCCTTGAGGATTTTCTTTCAGTTTCTTTCTAGAAAACCCTCTCAAGGTTTTTTGAGGAACTCCTTTTCTTTTTTCCTTTCTTTTACACTGTACCATTGTACATTGTACATTGGTACATGTACACTGACAGTTAATCCATGGACATCCTACAGTACAGTGTGCATTTTCTATTGGAAAATATATTTGTATACAAATAAAAAAATATATTTGATACATACATACATGATATATATTTGAAAATATATTTGATACAAGTCAGCTATATCAGGCGCACAGTCTTGACTACCAATGACTAAAATGTAACTACCTAAAATCATATTCAGTATGAACAAAGCTGGAACTAGTAGCAAAATTAAAACTCACACACCAAGTGTTCCACAGAATAAACTGAAATGAAAGACCCATTCTCAGCATTGATTAAACCCTTAAAAACTCATCTCTGCCCAACAAAATTCATATGAAGTTTTTTTTTTTCCATGAAATAAAAAATCCCTCCGAGCCTTAAAATGGCTTACATGTAACTCTACACCTTTGCCTTCATTTAGTATGTGCAGATCTATGAATATGCAAATAGTTCCCACCTCTCTTCAAATATCCACCAACCCTCTGCTGCACACATACCTGCCCACCCTCGACTCTGCCCACACAAACCTCCACTTGTTTTCTGATTTGCTACTGTAGGCTATGCTACACAATGGCAAGAGGTAATATAGGTGTAACTCAGCATTAAATGTTCGAACTAGAGGTCGATTCTGAAGAAAAAGAGCAAATTGTACAGGGTCGCGAACAAGTGGACGTATCAGAATGTTATTTTTTTTAATGTATTGGTCTCTGTAACATTAGAAACATAACGACAATAGATAACATGAGCCTTCGGCTTGTCTATGTTATCAATCAGCTGTGTGTTGCAAATGTTAGCTAAATAAACCTCGTCATATGCAAATTCATAGTGAGATACATAGGCTACAGTTGGTTACCGGTAAAGTAGGGGAAAGTAGCATTTTGACCGCCATGAAGCAAAAACAATGTGCTGTGACAAGCGGAGCACATAGAATACACCAACACAGTAGCAGATTATCTGGCAAAGCACATTAAAAACAGAAAAAACAATTGTCAGTGGAGAAGGTATTTAAGAACAAAAATGAAAATTCAATAAAAACAAATGCAAGTTTTAAACTATCACAAATGTTAAAATGATCAATAAATTATTTCCAATAACAATTGATAAACCTTACTCAGGCCTCCTATCACCTTATAGTCAGAGTCATTGCTGTGCTATTAATAACAATGGGCTGTGAGGGGTTAAATTGCACTTTTAATAATAATTAAATCCAGTTGCAATGGAAATTTTTCAAAACATGTTAAAATCATCTTCAGAAAATAACTGTATCTTCTAATGATCTTATATTGTAGACTTAAAGTTCCACACCAATGGTTGTGAATGTTTGGCCCATTTAGGTACGGTTTACCCACATTTTCCATTGCTACAAACCATTTTGAAAATCACACAGGAGTACTATAGATTTCACAACAAAAGATTAGCAGAAATTATAAGTATATATCCTGGGTAGATATTAGGCTAATTGTGTAAAAGTCACTGGTATGGTCTTTAAAAGACAAAATTTACACAGGACCGTAGTTTAAAAAATAACACACGAAATCATGAGCGTGAATGGGGCTCTAAACAGCGATCAGCATCTAATCAATAAATGTCTGTTTTCATTTCAGTTGCATTGTAATTATCCTACAATCAGTCAGCTGTAATTATCAATTACAAGATTGAGTTTGGTTGATAATTAGCCAATCAGATCAGGTTTACCCTAGGCATTAAAACCAGAATTAGGTCAAGATTTCTTTGATTCTTGACACCAGTATTGACAAGGATCACAGGAATCATTTTGTTGCCAGACTACCCAGTGGACACCGTGCATGTTTTAGAGTAAATAATCTGTGAAAGGAGAATAATGTTTTAATCCAAAGAATTCTGAATTACAAGTACCAACTGCATCGTTATTTTAATCAAAAAAAAGCATAAACACTGATGTACTTTTTCATGAATGACAAACCAGGTGTGATTGTTCCTTGTTTCACATATAAATGGTTGGTATTCCCCATATCTATTACCTATATTCCCTTTTCTGGGACTTTTTGTGTATATGTGTAAATTATGACATTTCTCAGACCAGCATTCAGTCACAAGATCAAGATTTCAGCAACTAAGCTTCAAATGTGATGTAACTATTTACATATAAACATTGTGCCGTTCCCTATTTACTGCAGCTGCCTCCATCTATAACAGATTTCCCCTCTTAATTTCTTCTCTGTCCTCCGACAGACAATGCCAGTCAATTGCATACTAAGACAATGCGACTCCTTGACCTTTTCATATCTCCCTCGTCTTCTGTCTTTGAGCCCAAAACTGCCCGAGGGATCTCACGGTTCAAAAACGCAACACATCCCTCTTCTGTGGATCAGCACTCACCATCCCCCATTCTTGGATCAGCCATTTAGGAGCTACAGGCAGACACATGCTGAACGCATACACATACACTCTATCCTCACTCACATATAAATTTGAGCTGACCTTAATTTTTTTCTCGAGATTCCCGTCTTTGTTTGAGAAGTAAGAAAAAATCTTGAAACTGTGATATAATGTGATATATTGGCATTGTGCACATTTTCACTATCCACTGATTTATCATTTTATATTTAAACTAGAAATACTGTTGTTGCATCATTACCATGACATCAACATTAAATATTGGAACTTAAGCCCTCATCATCCACATTTCAGTATTAAATATAATAGCATATGTGATATCACAGGGAACCTTGAAATCTCTTCTTGAAATTGGGAAATCTGGATAGGAGCTTTGCTATACCAAAAGTGTCATGATACTTTCACTTTCATACCCAGCAGACACACTACGTTGTATTAACGTTGGTTCTTGGGTTGCAACGTTGGACAACCAAAAGCCAACGTTGATACAACATCTAAAACTAACGTCAGAAATTTTAACGTCAACCTGATGTTGTCATTTAGTTGGTTTCAAGTTGTGTTGGCTAGTAACCAACATCCAACGTCTGTTCAACGTCAAGTGCTTGCTGGGAAGTGCCTGCTGGGTACACCTGTACAGGTAAAGGCAGAGTCTGAATGATGCGTGCTTTTCCAAAAGAGGCATGCAGCAGTGCACACCATTCAATCTACACAACCCACTAAATCTCTTCCCCAACCAAAATGGGAAGCTAATAGGCTTCACAAGTCCTGTTGTCATCTGTGGCTGATTTGTTAGCATTTTCCGAGACATTGATCATCTATGAGAGAAATTCATAGTTTTCCCGAGGCCTTCAAAATAATTTATAACATTTGGATGTTTGTTTTTACATGAAAAAATAACAATTTTTGTTCATTTTTTAATAATCTGAAAGTGATTGGCATCATTTCAAAAACAAAATTGCTGGCAGCTAAGTGGTTAGCGAGCTGTGATGACCCATTGCACATATAAGACAT
The DNA here is from genome assembly GCA_900302535.1 of Neoniphon sammara. Lineage (NCBI taxonomy): Eukaryota > Metazoa > Chordata > Actinopteri > Holocentriformes > Holocentridae > Neoniphon > Neoniphon sammara. The sequence goes on along the minus strand of OMKZ01006777.1, from coordinate 10,580 downwards.
CACACACAGGTCATATTGAGTGCCATCTGAGCAATTAAATCCACGTGCTAGTGTATTTTTATATTGTTTTATACTTTTACCATTTTGAACACACATATATACACATGTAAACCAGGTATTTATATAACTCAGGAGCCAGCTAGAATGACTGCAATCTGAAATTTAATGGGCAAAGCAACACTGGCCAGCTGTGACTTATGTAATATGCAGTGTTAGCTTTTCGTTAGCAAAATAATTATTTTGTTTGGGAAACAGCAGCAGGATTCAGTAACACCAGTCCCATTTAAGAGAGAAATGTGCAGGTAAAAACCATCCAAGATTTAAACACCATCATATAGATGTCACACTATATCACTGTATATCACAGATCATGACAGGAATGATTATGTAAAAGCTCCATGATTTTTTCCTGTGTAGAAAATACATTTGACATGGAAATCCATATTTGGTAACAGTTTTCTCTGTTGCTTTTATGCAAAATAACAATATTCTGGTTTCTCCCTCAATTTCTTGACAACTCCCATGTCTCAAAAATATCACCAAATACATATAACAATAATCCAATAGATCTTCCAGTGTAATTCACAGACAGAACAGCACCTCTTAAACAAACTCAGACCAAGTCACATCAGCACTCACACCCACCATTAGAATCAAGTTAAAACCATTAAAATCTCTTTTAGAGGAACACATTCATCGTATATGATTATGACTGTTATTATTAAAATTCATAAATATGTTACAAGTATAAATAGTTGATGTAATGTTTAAAACTGTGCTTTAAAATACCTGACTAAACCATTTGAGTTGCACTGTGCCGAGGGGGAGGGGCTCAGGCAAAAAAAAAAAAATGGGTATAGATCTTACCAAGCATCATTCAATCCTGTGGCTCCTGAGGTGCATGAGGCCCATTGTTCAACGTTTGGAGAATGTATGAACTGTTTGGCCAAATCTATTTTTGTCAGCTCTCCCAGTTTTGTGTTTTGTGTAAATTCCCTTGTTCCTGTTTGCCGTGCCATCCTTTCCACTGTGTTTACTTATGCCGTCCGTAATGGACAAAAACAGTCTCTGGGTCTTTGAGGTGACACAGGGGAGACGGGCCATGTGACTTTGCCCGTCTCTTCCTCTCCTCGCGCTCACAATCACACCCCCCCGCACACATAAATGCATGCATGTGCAAGACACACACACACACACACACACACACACACACACTGAGCCCAGTGCTGTGGAACAACCATCAGTCATAGTGTGTTGGCGCTGCGGGTCTGGGGGCATTTACATAGATAGATGATGGAGAGATTATGGGGCACAGGGGTTATTAATCACGCTGGTGAGAAGGAGAAGAGGGACTCGTCGGTGTCAGTCTTCTCTCCAGGGATGGCTTTTTACCCTGAATATGTCTCTGGTGCTGTTTTTGATGTCCTGTGTGCCACCTAACGAAAAAAAAAATATTATGAGAGCTTTGGCATTCAGGATTTCTGCAGGCTAAATGTGGTGTAACTAAGTCCACCTCCAGTCACTATCTTTAGGGCTGAAGTCCAGCATCTTTGAGCTGAAATGCAGAAGGAAGTATAATTTTGCATTATCTGCGGGGTTATTAGGTAAATTTTAATATGAGACCATGGACTAACATTTAATATGATTTTATCCTTTGTTTTTATTTTTGACTTTGTGTTCACTTACACAACAGCTTGTACTGTAGGAAAAATTAACACCAGTGCTTCCAGTGAAACTAACTGGGGTATAAGTGCTTGGGAGTTAAATAATCCTAAAAGTGAACAAAAGGGCAAGACAACCCTAAACAATGTGCGCATTATGATCCAAAAGTTCTGAAGCCACTGTCAGTCCAAAAGACTCAAATTTACACTTTTTAGTGCAAGAATTCACTAAAACCTTTGTTTGTGAAAATGTTCATGCATGTCCATACATCACATGTTCATGCTCCACTCAGTTCTTTTAAACCTAAAATACACGTTTCAGAATTCTTGGGTTTCGTTGTTTTGAGTAATTTAATGGTGTTTTTTTTCCATTTTTGAAACTGGCTTCAAGTCATTTAAGTTGTTTTGGAGAAGACCGACATGGAACAGTGCTAGCTAACTCACTTTATGTTTTGTTGACATGCAAACTTCACCGATGTTTTGAGTGACATGAGGGTGAATAAATAATAAAAAGACTCATTTTTTTCTGTGTGACTACTGTCATTGTCCCAGTACACCATAAAGTGATCTTCACCTTAGTGGTCTCACACACAATGACCCAGTTGTACAGTCAACTCCCATCAACAACCAACTCAACGCCTCCATGAAAACCTACTGAAGTTTAACATTTCATAGGCCCCACCATTCTGCTTGTTCTATGAATTTTGAATCGTGAGTGGTTGGAACGGGACACTGTGAGACTGGTGGATGTGATAATGGTGTAATCCACAGCGACAGGTGAAGTACTCTGCTCCTCCAGGCTGTTTGCTTTGGTAAATGTAGCCGCCGTCAAATGACCCCAATGGGACGTGACACTTCGTCCCTTCTCCTCACTCCCCCATTTCCTCTCCCAACATTCAGCCCGTTCAGCAACGCGCGCTCAGTTTCATGTTGTACTGTCTGAGGCTTTGGTCAGTGATAGCTGCAGTGAAGGAGTGATGGCTCCACTGGATCTGTTGAGTAGGTAGATATATGGGTGGGTTGGTGAATGAATGGCTAGATGGATGGACAGATGATGAATAAATGGGTCAATGCATGGATGAAAGGATAGGCGGATAAACTGAAGGATGAATGATACCTTGACAGTTAAGTGAGTGAAAGCCTCATGAGAGATACCAGTGAAAATTTCTTTTAATCTAGATGCCACGTTTATTATGTTTCTATGACATATAGCATCCCACATACAGCACAACTGCACGGCAACAGTCGGCGCATTTAAAACAGTGAACATAAATTGATGACATATTTCCATATTCTGAGGCAGTTGGCAGTACAAATCTACCTAACAACTCGCAGCAATGTTTTTAAGAGATTGCTGTGAATCATTTATAGGTCGCGCACCATTTTTGAAGTTTGATTAACGTTAATATGGCACGTTGTCACACTGCCAATCTCTCCATTAACTGGGAACTGTAACTTTGGGCTGCTGAATGCTTTCCTCTGTATTGGCTGTAAGAAAATCTGATTAACCCAGAGTGCTTTAAAGATTGGCAGCAACCAGCCATGGATTTCTTTTATGTTGTTTCAATATGTGGAACATTAAACCCACAAGCAACACCTGCCTTGGAATTGCCCACACTCAAATCCAGAGAAAAGGAACAAAAGTATTCAGTTTCGCTGCAGTTTTCATAAGGAAGCAGTGAATACCACAAACAGAATGTTTTAGGTGAACTAAAAGAGGACATGGAGAAATATCAAATGAGTACATATTATTGAACTGCTTCAATCTGCTGCGTTGCATGCCTTGGATTATACAAAGGCAGTCTGCCATTACTTTATTTCTATATGGGCTAGAAGATGGGTGGCACCCTGAAATCCATCCCTGCTGACTTTGATTACCTAATTCCTCAGTGATCGCTCTCACAGCCCCGCCGCCAGGGGCTTTGGCATGATGTTGAGAAATGTCACTAGCCGTCATGAAACTTACCGCCCCAATCAATCAATCAGTGCAGTTGCACCTCTGTGTGTGTGTGTTTATGTGTGTGTGTGTGTGTATTGTGGTGGTGGTGGGGCGTTAACCCATTTACGCTCTGGGGTTGGGGTGAGGGAGAGAGAGAGGTGGGGAGACCCTAAATGCACAGTCTTCCACATTCATCAATTACTGTACCCGGGAATCTGGTGCCTGTCAGGATGAGCAGATGGTGTCTGTGTGTGAGTGTGCGAGTGTGTGTGTGTGTGTTTGTGAAAGAAAGGGGGAGAGAGAGAGAGAGAGAGAGAGAGAGAGAGTCTGTACATGTGTGAGAGACAGAGAGAGATGGTGGTGTGGAGAAAGAGATGGAAATACATGAGATTGCGATACACAGATGTGCGAGAGAGATAGATGCAGGTGCGTTTTGTCGACAGAAGAAGGGGGACGGGAGAGGAGGTGGCAGGGCTCGGCCTTCTCGCTCAGATCAGCGATGGCTCCGGGTTTAATCAATCCGCCTGCCTCACAGAGCTTCAGAGGAACCGTCCGACAAGATTAGCAGAGGAAGATCACGTCAGCCAAGTGCCTCGCTGGCCATTTTGCAGACCCTGTTAGTGCATTCTTTAATCCATATTGGACATACACATTGACTGAGACAAAATAACTGTTGTGGTTATGCACGAACAAATTTTAATCCATTTAATTGAAATTTGCCAGCAAAAGGAACTGTCAGTTTATATTTTTTTTCTTGCAGCCTATGAGGAGTGCTCAGAACTTCTACATCTCAAACATCTGGATGTTGGCTGTGATTGCAGAAACTAGCAGACACTACCCATCTTCTGCGCTATTTAACTTCCCACTCATGTAGAGCTAATGAAGCAAATTCAAGTGGAAGGAAGTGAAATGCTTATAATACGAACCCTAAACAAATGGACAACTAATGCAGCTTGTGGTATGACCGTACTGTGATATTTTAAAAAAGTACACAATCTTTAAGCTACATAATTTTACACTGGAGAGGGAATTTCAGAGATGAGCTCAGACAAAACAATCCCACAATGTGATTTTCTTCCCCAAACTTTTAGAACTTCGCAAATCTACTTTCCACCCAAACGTCGCTTGTGCAAATCTTGCCGCCTCCTTCAGTAGGGAGATGTTTTTTCTCTCCCCCTTCCTCTCCTGCTCTTAACTGTGTACCAGCGGTTCTAGGGGCTGTCATATTGCATCAGCGCTCTGCTGATTACTTCCACCTTGTCTCCCTCGTCAGGAAATGATTCTGACACGCACTCACACCCTGCTTTCTCCGCATCAATATGCGTGCGATGGAAAAACTGCAGACAGTAAATAAATAATGAAAGACAAGGTAGGGAGGGGAGGCTCTACGTGTCGTTCTCTCTCTTCCCCTCTCTCTCTCTCTCTCTCTCTGTCTCATTCTCTATCCTCTGTGAGTGCGGGTGACTCAGTGTGGCAAAGTGTTATGTGCATTGTGTAAGGCTATGTAAGTATGAATACCGTGAGGATCTGCAAGTATACAGTTTCCTCACGGTTGGAGATGGACGTGATGATTTTGAATTTATTGCACCAAAATTCAAACTTATTTAAGCAGTTGCTAAAACAGTATAAAACTGCTCAACAATAAGGCGTATAGCTTGAAATCCTTAACTAGGTTCCACTAAATTCTAAGAGTATATCATTTTGGTTTAATTAAAGTGTCAGGTCAAGGTGAAGGGATGGGTGCAGAAAACATGCACAAACATGAACTGAATTGCTGCTGCAATTCAGTTCCAACTGCATTCCTCAATCTTTCTCCAGTTTTTCCCACAATTTCCAAATCACATGCATCCATTCTAAGCACTCCCGCCCAGGAAGGTGTGAGGATTTTTCCTCTCTGCATCTGCGTGCCGAGAAGCAGAGTGAGGGAGTATTCTCTGTCAAAATCCCTAAAGGGATTATCACAGAGACTCTGCATTTCTGTGGAGGACACAGAGATGGTAAGCACCACCTGACTGCCCCAGTAACCCTGGCATCCAGTGGCACGACTGGCATCACGGTGACCTGTTACCATTTGTTTGGGTGCCAAGTGTGATGAGATTAAACAGGCGGCAGGTTTTCAACCACTGTCAGGTTTTAAGACAGTGTGGGTTATTATGAAGTTTTAAGAAGGTACAGAACTGTGTGTACTGCTGCACTCTGGAAATCATCCAGCACATTTCTTGTGAGAAAACCTCACATCTTCACTGAGTAAATGGGACAAGTACAGATTCTGTACTTCCCGTGGCGATGACAGATAGATATAATTAATGATCAGTTTATCTGAATGTCATTTCAGCTCTCTGGCTTTCCAGTTGATCAACTGTCTCCATCTTTGGCAAATACAGTAATGCTCGGTTACCTGGCTTGCTAGTTAACATTAATTGAACCATTAGTATAGCATATTTACACACATTTGTGAATGAAGCAAATTATGGGACATTGAAAGACATTTCCATTGTTATTGGAGTTTTTGCATTCCATTTCCTGCATTCCCTTACTGTTTTACATTATTTCCCTGTGCTTTTATCATGTTATGAGTCATTGGCCTTTTCCCCCCCTCATCTTTATTATTATAATTATTTTCAAACTAAAAAAAAAAAACTTTTTAAATAGATTCTGTATGTTAAAAATATACAAGCTGTAATTATTCCAGATCTAGTGTTATGTTCTATTAAATTTTTTTGGACTATAGTTGGTTAAAGTATCTTGGAGAACATTAGCTATTGATTGAAAGGTTTATTTTGGCCAACAAAACGTGAAAATCGGACTCTGGTGAAGCAGTATCTTGCCTCTTATTGATTACAAGCAGAGACCAGTTTCCCAAATGAACACATTAATATAAAACAGTGAAAGGAATGTTTTTCAAAATATAAATGCTAATCGCCTGATATTAGCGTTCTGATGCAATTTAGCAAAATGCTATTTGTGGCGGATTACCTTTACTGATCAAATTAGAAGTTTCGGGAGTTGTTTTCTATGAGTAAGACTAAATGTGCCAGAGGAGTGTTATGGCAAAACTAATTTTAAAATATCTTTAATGAGGCACATGCATAGAATTATTGTAATAATTAAAATTAAAGGCAAAGAAAAAGAAAATGAGCAAAAACTCCTATCACACTGGAATGGTCCTTCAAAATCATAGCCAAGGTACACAAAATGAATTACTTTTACCACATCCTAATGAACTTCCATTGCACCTGGGTGTGGAGGAGGGTCTAATTTCTGGTTGATCTGGCTGAATCTTGTTCTGGCTACATTTTTTAAATTCATGAACCAATCTTCAAGATGTTCACAGCACCTCAGCTTATGTTCAATACCTCCATCAGAGTCCAGTGAAGTATGACTTTTAAAAGCTCTTTTACAATAAAATTAAAAATAATGCTTCAGCTTCACACAATTCAAGGCCTAAAAATACCTCCTTCACAATTGATTGCTGTTATGCCTGATAGGAAGCGTTGGGGTGCTGAAAATATCCTACAGTTTGAATATTTGTTCTGTGAATGTCCTAGAGATTGCATTAAGATCAGAAATTACATTTGGTTTGGCCGAGAGAGGGAGAGGCAAGGAAATGGGGGAAGGGTCACCTCCAAGAGCCACAGTGTCCTCTGTGTTCATCCAGATTAATGTAAGAAGGCTCAAATGAAAGAAAAGACGTTCATCTTTCAAATGGTACCAGTGATGTGGCCATATTGCTCATAGGGCCTGAAAAGTCAATTTGGGTGACAGTGGTTGTTTGAAACATTTTGGAGACTCGAGCGTGGGGACCCTTGAGAACTGAGGACTGATCATACTTATCCCTTCATTATGTTGCTAACTTGCACTTGCTGCCTTTTCAGTTTCTCCCTCTGCATGTCTCTCCCTGTCTTTCTCCTGCTCCGTCTCTCTCTCTCTGTTGCTCTCTCTCTCTTCCCGCTGTCTGAAGGAGGAAACAGAACATTACCACTGGGGCCTGAGGACTTTAAATCCCAGTTTCAGAGTGCGGAGTGGGAGGTGGAGGAAGGATTAGAGAGAGCCGTCTCTGATGTTATTTAATCTCACCGGCCAGTGAGTGAGCCAGCGCACCCTTGATGCACGTTATCACCTTCTGATCACCGGCGAAGGGGATTTGGCACACAGACGCCACATTGCCGCCACCGCCTCAGCTGCAGAACGGTTCCAATCGTCCTGCTGGCTGGCCCCGACCAGTCAGCAGCTCAAATTGGGTGATGGCAAGCGTGCTCAGCCAGGGGAGAAGTCGGTCCCGGATGATTTCCTCCCTCTCTGGTCTTTCTCCTCGGCGTTGACCCCCC
>OMKZ01006772.1:3960-15122 GCA_900302535.1 Neoniphon sammara | reverse complement strand
TCTCGCTCGCTCTCTCTCTCTCACTCACACACACACACACACACACACACACACGCATACAAGGGCAGCCACAATCCAAACTACCGTGTGACTCCACACCCTGTTTTCCGGGGAGCCGGTACGGATCAGATCCAGCCCTTCAACACGCCGCTCTTACGTCCCGTCCGTGAGCAGAGAGCTGGCCGCGGCGCAGATTTCTCCTTCATAGTCGGATCTTCTTATCTTTTTTTTTCCGGCTGAGCTCTTTTCGTCTTTTATGCGCTTTGACACACACCGGAGTAGGAAAGTCGGCGCTTTTGTGAACGCGCGGTATTCGTCCGCATATTTTTCTCGCGCTGCGCCTCCGCGGCAATGGATTGATTTCAGTGTTTTTTTCCTCCGACCCCTGCCTCGACCAAGTTGAGAAAACAGTCTGCCTGCCTAACCTGAGTATCTCTCTCTCTCTCTCTCTCTCTCTCTCTCTCAGCTACATGTTTCATCCGGCCAGTTTTCGAAGTAGCTGGTTCCGATGTCTCTGTACGTTTCGTAGGGCGAGACTTTGAACTTTTTTCCCCCTTCACTTTGAGTCTTTCCTGGGACTGGATTGCAGGAGGCGGACGGGGATTTTGAGGATTTCTTTTTCTTTTTTTATTTACCTTTTTTTTTTTACCCCATTTTTTGTTTGTTTCTTCTCTGGGGTTCCTGAAGCCTGCAAAGATTTATTTGTGAAAAGTGATGGCCGAGCGGGGAGCTCTGTCGCTCCTCTCTCTCCTCTGTCTCACCTTTCTCTACGCGGCGACCACCGTGGCAAAGCATGTCGACAAAGGTAAATGCTTTTAATAATACACTGCCGGCTATTGTGCAATATGCTGTGTTTGCTCGCCTGGGTTGGAAGTTATATTGTATCACGAGTTAGAAAAGCCCGGAACGCAACCTACCCGGCTCTGAAAAACAGACATGGACTCAAGCAGTTTGGAGACACACAGCTAAGCAGCTAATTCAGCTTGTATTTCAGCCGAGGTCAGACACACACTCGCTGGTTTTCTAAGTTTAAAAGTAGCCTACTTTTGCATAACAGGGACACTATTTACCCACAGACCAGCCCTGTTTCCAGCAATGAAGCAACACGCTTCTCCACTGAGTCCTTTTGTCTGCACAGAGCTGCTCCATCTGAACTGTTGATAGTTTTTTTTTCTGTTTGCCCTTTCATTTCACTAACCCACCTTTACAATTGCTTTACCCACATTTATTTGGGCTGTGTTGATTTGGGACTCTAAATTAAATGCTGGATTGAAGTGAAGTCACCTATTTGTTTTTTGTTGCATAAGTATTGTAGACATTGCATTGAAAAGGATGGCAGGAACTTGGATCTGGAAAAAAAACACACACACACAGTATAAGAAGAGTCATTAGGACTCACTGTCAGGTAATAAGCTAGCATCATCAGTCCAGCAGACATCTCATTACCTGGGCGTCAATACATGTTTAGCTGATGGATAAACAGCACCCAATTCATTTGCCTCTGTTAATTGTTTTGAACTGAAAGCACTGCACTGCAGCATGTAAGTCGGTATCCGTCTTATGACACCCCAAGCCAACTGGGACTCTGTTGTGAGATATTTCACTCTTTTTCTTCTTCTTTGTAATTTCTTTTAACCCCACCAGAGATATGGACTTGGGCCCCTGCTTCAGCGTAGCCCACCGCAGTCTGTTGCAGGCACTCAGAGGCATGAGTGGCTTAGATAAATTGAAGAGCCATGAAAAAAAAATTGCCTGCCCAGCAGTCAGTGTAGTGCACGGCACATACCCTTATCACATACCTCATCATCACAAAGTCATATCTATATCATTTAAGCTGTTAGACTCCTTATCAAACACTGCAGCATGTAGTCTGGAAAATGTCTAAACTGACTCCACTGCAACATGGCCCAATTGTTTCTTTTCCCATTATTCTCATGAAATGCAAAATAGTTGTGTATGTCAAAGAAAGGCAGTCCATATGTCTTTGAAAGTATGTAGTTTTTTTTTTATACCGGATAAAAGAATGAATGTGAAGAGAAGACAGGCTTTGGACTGACGGGCCTCAGCTAGCTGTTGGGCTCTGTTGCGTGTGGAGGCTGATGAAAGACCCTCTCCTGCATGAAAAGCGCTCTGCAGTGGTGGAAGGGAAGGGGAGAGGAGAGAGAGAGAGAGAGAGAAAAAAGCCCCTCCTTGGCTTTGCTGGAGATCAGTACAAAAGAGCGAGATGGGGGTAGGGTGAAATGGGCCGACTGTCTGGAAAGTAATAAAACCAGGAGATTAAGGGGACCGGGGAGTTCCTTTGGGAGCTCTGATTGATTCCAGAGAATTGGACTGGGACCCACACGCGGAGAGAGTCTCAAATTACTAATTGTGGGGTCCCCCTCACTGAAAATATCTGTTTATTCAAAACACATTTCTTTGAGGTCCTGAGCCCTTTGCAAAGCAGGACTGTGGCCAGGACTTGTCTTTATCAAAGTTGGCAGAGTTGCAGCCCCAGCTTAAAGAGTTTCAATCTGTCTCCTTTTCCTCATTTGGTTTCCATCTGCGTCTGGGGACGGGCATAATGGATAGGTTTACTCTTTTTTTTTTTTATACTTTGAAATAACCTGGAGAAGTTCAGCCATGTTTTAGGAGTCAAACTCTGCCACATTGCTACCATTCCTGCTGTTTCCTCCATTTCAACTCCCTAAAAGTTTGTGAAACTCTTTTAGATTCCAATAAAAGTTGGTCTTTGTAAACAACTCCCTGTCAGAGGAGTGTAAAATCCATTTAGGCTCTATCTTATCTCTCTAATCCTGCTGGGGGAGAATTGTGTGCTGATTGTCTCCCAGCGGACAATGCAAATAGCTCGCTGAAATGTGTAAACATTTGGCAACCCTCTCTGCTCCCACAGACCACTCTCCAGGGTTTTCTCTTCACAGACCACCTCGGCTGCAACATGGCCCGGGCTTTAAAAACAAGCAGCGTTTTCTTTGGCGTGTTTAGGGTCTTTTCAGTGGACTTCACTGCTAAGAGCATGATTTACCTCCTTTGTGTTGTTGTGTTTGGAAAGCCATGGTGGTCCTGCATCCCGGCGTGTGAGGAAGGTAACTGGAAAGTTTTTCGGTGGATGTTGTTTACTGTAATTTTCAGTGCGGTATACTAATTCACGGATTGTTCTGATTTCACTTGGTAATCATTGTGCAAGTAATAAGAAAGTAAAAAATTAAATTGGAAAGATGCCTGCCTGTAAATTAATTTTCGTAGTTCGACTTAAGCTTGAGATGGATGGATGAATCTTTGCCTCATGCCCACATCATCTTGTGACAAGTTTGCACAGGTGTCATGCAGACTCAGCCTGCTGTCTCTGCCATATAGTGCGCTGTTTACTGATCATTTATTTATGGGCTCCAATCACTCATAAAGTCCTAATGACCTCCCTCCACTGAGAGACGGATAATTGCACACTTGGCCAAGTGTTTGATTCATCTGCTTCACTAATGAAACCACCATCATTAGGAGATGCTGCTGATGATGCGCTATGACCAGGGAAGCAGAGGCTCAGTTTGAAGCCGCTCAGTGCCTCGTCGTCAGTGTAAGAAGAAATGGAAAAGATGAGCGGTTTTAGAGCAATGCAGGAAAGAACTGTTTGTTTTTAGCTTTGTCGCTGTTTGCTGTTTTAGCTAGCAAATGGAATCAGTCTGTGCTCTGTGTTTTGGAGCTGTTTAAATGGCAGCAATTATTGACATAATTTACAACAAGTGCCACAGCAGTTTATTACTTGTAATTGGCAGGAGGGAAGGCAGATCAATATCCCCCGAATAAATGGCATCACATCTGCTGTTGCATCTTTTTGGTGGTCGGAGGTCATTGTAATCACCAGTGTGTGTGTTTTCAAGTGTTTGTTGTGGCAAGCCAAAAAGACTTTTTTGTTCATAAAAGGTTCTCCAGTTTGTTAATTTAGCTCTCTCTTTCTCTCTCTCCCTATAGATCTATAGACGGCTTATTATCTGGTTCAGTTGAAACCAACTATAATACCTCCCCACTGACGATTTGAGTCTGAAGGATAATTATACAATAGCCTTCACCATTAACTCATCACCATTTGTTCAAAAAGAATGAATACAAAGCATGTTATGCATTCAGTGAAATGAAGTTCTGATAAATCTTATACAAGAAAACCTCTGCTATACTCTTGTGTCTCTCTTTGGCAGAGTTCATTGTTGTCTCAAAACAGGGCTGCCTTGGTTGCAAACTGCTCTACATTGTAGGTTGCATTGCAGGATTTCTGCAGGCATCTTCGCTGTCAAGCTGTAGCAAGACCTCCATCATCTCCACCATGGAAATAATGCACGTCTTGAAACGTACATGGTTTCATCCCTTCACCCACCACATCAAACTTTCATGCATCAGCTGTTAGTGAGGAGGTTTAATGCCTGTACACCAGATTAATGCAACATAAATTCTCTTTCCACGCTGCTAAGATTGTAATCCAGAAATTCTCTATACCCTCATTGAATCCTGTTTCTCAAGAGGACCTGGATACTGTTCAAAACCTGCTGTAACTGGCATCATTTCTCTTGACCGTCTGCGTAACTCATCCATGGAGAGTACTCATCTGTTTTGTGAAGAGATATACTGGAAGGGCTTGCTGGTCGCTCACTCTCTAAATGGGAGATAGTAGTGGAGACAAGCCAAGCTCACGTCATGCTCTGAAAACCAGACCAGATCATGGACAAGTCCATGGCTTCTCCTGCCACCCTGCTAAGATGAAATTGCCTCTGTCTGAGCTGTTTGCAGCGGTGTGGCAGGGAGAAACATGGCCGAAGTCTGTTTTTTTTTTTTATCTCCTCTGCTACAGACTGCATACCAATCTCTGCTCCTCCTCAGATTTTGGTTTGCACTCAGTGGTCTTTAAACACTTTGTTAGGTCTTTATAAAATCTGTTTTAATTTTTCCCAAGTTCTGTTTCATTGTTTTCTTATTTATGGATTTTGCAGTTCTGGTTTTCCTGGAATTTCTTACATATTTAAATGTTTCTATATCCTAAAACACATCTAATCCCAGTATTATCTAAATGTATATACCTATACTTACAGAAGGCAGTGGGCGTACATATATACCCTCTCAACATGTGTGATTCTTTGGAACTGTGTTGAATCTGTGCCAGAAGATTTCAAATATCAGAGACATAATCTCATCCTATTTCCACAAGAATGTTTTCAAAACTCCTCGCTCTGGGTTCTCTCGCTGTCGTGTCTGCATTGTGTTTGTAAACCACATTTCCTTCTGATATCTGTAAAATGGAAGACATGATGTCCTGTTTAATCTGACAAAAACTGCAGTTTCAGACGCAAAAACCCCTACTCGCTTAATTCTACTTCTTTGTAGAGAAAGCGCTGCAACAATCACATTTTTTGGCTTATAATTTTAAAAAGCGGGTCATACGACGTGTACTTTGTTTTCATAAAAACCAGCTGCCGTAATCAGCAAAGAGTTATAACTCTCAAAACGCTTACTTGAAACTCTAAAAACAGCCAGTGTGCTTCATATCATCTGTGATCAGAGCAACACTTTTCCACCAGTGCTTTCTCTGTTTTCATTTTAGATTTTAGAAACTGTCAACTGATTGCACCACCAAGACTCATCTCTTTTTTTATGATGAGTGGTGAGCTTACAAAAAACGCGGTCCACATCACGTGCACTCCACTAACAGGTTGAATTCTTCCCATCTTTAGAGGTTTTCCTGCTTTGCCAAAAAGACGCCAGGCGCAGCACCTTTTCAGACTGGCTGCCCTCTGTCCTCCTTGTGGATGATCCCCGTTTCCTTTCATGTGAAAAATAAAAAGGGCTGTGAGTTTGAAAGGAGTGGAGTAGTGCAAACAGACCCTGAAGCGCTCCACGCTGGCCTCTGCAGTACCTTGGGTCTTTTGGTGTGCTGTGGTAGCTCATTGTGGTGGATTGGAAACAGAGAATCAGTCCCATCGAGTAGGACCTGGTTCCAGTGATTCCAGCCAGCTCCTGGATGGATGGAAACATGCTCACCTTATCGATTCCCAGTTTTTCATCCCCTGCACATTTTAAAATGGAACACAGTGCGCGGATTTTTAATTTCCCCACGTTTTGGTCCTCCTTTCTCCTTTCTCTGCTGTGTCTGAATGATACTCAGGCAGGATGACCTCTGGGGAAGAAGAGTCTGTTCACTTCAGTTTTGTTGTAGCTGTAGCAGAGGGAGCATGGCCATGTGAGAAAGAAGGGACTGAAAGTGTGGCAACTACTTGATAAGACTGTAGTTTGTCCTCTGTCATGATTTTAATATACACACTTCAGCTCTAAGACAACTTCTGTCGCACCCAGACAACTGAGCTGAACACATTTTGTTTACCAAGGCTCACTATATCCCATCACAGCTTCAGGGTCACTCAGATTTGTGTGTATGTATAGTTTTGCACTTAAGGGAATTGTGATTAACATAACAACAGTATGGGAGCAATGAATAATGCATTTTTTATTCATTGTTATTTGGGATATATATAGTAGAATTTCTATCATTTCCGTTGCAGACTTTGCCTTTGGTTTCCAATACATTCTGTTATCATGTGTATAAGAATGGAACCAGGATGGGAATTATTAAGGAATTGGTTTGTTATAAAGGAACCATTAATCAGTTGACACTGATAAAGTCTTATCAATTTCCAGCCCTGTTAATGTGCAATACCCTTTGCCCGAATGTTACTGCAAAAGGGTGCTGTGTTCATTTGACTTTGTCGATGTTTGTACGTGCTGCTTGATTAGATGATTAGAGAATATTCCAGTAGGCTGACCACTGCAAAGTGTAGAGTTTGACTGACAGGAGTACCGGGTGCATTGGGATGTACAAATACTAGGACGTCAATGGTTTACTGAATCTTCCTTCAGAACACATCATGGCATATTGACTCTAAACAGGAAGCTGTAGGAACATGACATGTTCTGTATCATAGCTGTTCTGCTAGACTGCAGCCACACTCGGTGATGTCTCTTCTGGACGGCGTGGCAGTGTCACATCTTTTATTGCGTGTAGAGAAACAGCAGCAGTCAAGCTTCTGTGTTTTGTTGTACAATCAGTCCACATCTTTTAGAGATGCAGTGTGACAGCAGAAAATGGCAGTTGTGTGCAGTGATGTTAGATGTAAGTAACATGCAGTTAGCAAAGAAGTATTTTCCTCTTGCCTGGCATTCAAGCAAAACCTCATCAGGAATGGGCTTTGTGGCCCTTCCAAAGGAATCTTTGTGCAAGCTCAGCAGGACAGCAAGGACTTTTTTCCCTGAAATTTTCCTCAAACTTTTTTTGGTTCTGCGAGCTCCTGTCGTGGTGTCTCCTGCCAATGCTGGCAGCTGCAGAGGATTATGACACATGCAAGCTGTGCTTGTCAGATGAGCTCGGCCTAATGAGTGCTAGGCTCTGTTTTACACTGAACCTTTTTACAGCCATGCTCAACAAGCAAATGAAAAGGCGGAATTGCTGGAGGATTTTTTTGTTCTTATTTATTTATTTATTTATTTTTTGTCCGCCTGCTCCGGGGGAAGCTTGAAAATCAGGTCTTGATGTTCCAAAGCAGGTATATTTTCTTTTGAAAGTGTGAAACATGTTGTGGGATCTTTTGTGAGATCTGTATCTGTCAACACAGAAAGAAAGCTTTTGAACTTAGAGGCATTGTCTTCCAGCTGCCTCTCGTAGCGGACAGTTATATAAACCTGAAGGACGACGAGCAGGAGTAACTTTGAGCTAACCCTCATTCTGTTGCTTGTAAAATGGCAAAAAAGAAACTTGGTTGACATTGCTGTTGTAATTCCTTCAGATTTGGGAAACTCCATCACTAATTAGGTGTTTCTCTTGAGAACATTTAGAATAGTTAACAATTTATAGTTAATGTCATTTTGAGGTGGCAAATCTCACTCTTGGCAGCAGACTTCTCATCGTAAATTAGGAGAGACTAATATTCTTCTCAAAAGACTGATTAATAACCTTAACTTGATTCCACTGTACCTTCTGGAGCTCACCGCCCCGCAGCTCTCAGACGTGAATTTATCCTCTGCCGTCTTTTTGGAGGACGTCCAGGGTGTGAAGAATTACCCTGAATTTTAAAAGCCTCTTCAGCGTTGTAGTTTGCAAAGTGAAATTGTAAAGATGCTTGCGCTTTAAAGAGAATTCACGAGTATTCTGAAAACAAGAGGAGAGAATCAATCTTGCTCTCACAACGGAATGATTTTTTTTGTGTGTGTGTGTGTGTGTACGGTCATTGTCCGATTTGGCCAGCGCAGTTTGGACCTTGTTAACCCCGACCCAGTTTGTCAGATTTCCTTTGATGGATCCGCAGGCCCTCTGTGTCCGGACAATGCCAGGGCAGATCAGAGCGACGTAATCTGTGGACCAAATTAACTTCTATTGTTTCCTCTAACCTAACACATCCTCATCCTCACTCTGGGTACACTAGCTATATGACTGCATGTCCTGTGTGAGAGAGAGAGAGCGATCCTGCACACAGTCATACAGTATCAGTCGCCCATGTATACACAGACACCCTCAGCCCTCGTTCAGTCAAAGGATCACTTCATGTGCTGGAAGGGTGTGGGGGCAGTCAGTCACAGAGAGAGGACTGTGAGCGCCGCTCAGACAAGCTGGCTACCATCGTCTTGTGCCCAGCCTGTGGCTTTTGGCAGCTTTCGACATGGCGGGATGTGCATGTGTATGTTTGTGTGGGTTATTTGTATAGGCGTGTGCCACCCATCTGGGGATGAACAGCTGTTTTATCAACAAGGTTCAGAGAGTTTCCCGGCTTTAACTCGCTCTCCAAAGGGGAAAAAAAGTGTTTACCTAGTTTCACTGAGACGACGGTGAGAAATTAGGCCATTTTTATTTAGTCCATTAGTGTGTTCTTGGGAGCAAGCAACAACCTTGATGTTACTGTGTAACTGCGGAGCGCACATTTTGGAAAACAAAAGAAGGAAGACAAGCTCTGAGTGCCACACATTATTATAGCACATTTTTTAAAAAGTAAAGGTCTTTTTTTAGTCACAGCCAAAATTATAGATTAACACGCAGCTGTGAATGACAAAGAGGTCGTTAGTTGTGTGGCTTTGGTATGTCAGAGAGCTTTGATTTCTAAAAGCGTGCATAGGAAAAGGGTTTATAAGACTCGTAAAAATGAAACCCAATGTTTTTCCGTTGGAAAATATCGACATGTGCACAGGCAGGCCGTGTTGAGAGTTTTTCCTTTTGCTGATTTATTTTTCTTTTATTGTGATGAAGTCGATAAACTGAGTTTCTTAGATGGTGCACATACTTCTATTCTAATTCCTCCAACTAAGACTTCTAATTATGGTGTCTTTTTCAATAGTTAATGAGTCGCTGGAAATTTGGTGAGCACTCCCGGAACAATTCCCTTTGAAGTTGCGGTTATTTTCTCCATAAGTGTTTTGGACTGCTTTACCTTTTAAAAACTGGTTGGTTTTTGGTTTTTTGTTGCAGAAATCCTTGTAAACCGCTTCACTTTTAAACATGGTGGGCGCACTGTATTTAAACTTGGGCAAGAAAAGATGAAGGTGTCATTTTTTTGTCCTGCACACTACACAGTACTTTTCCATGGCGTTCTCCCAGAATGTTTTTAGCAAAGGACAACATGTGCTGGATCCATGAGTTTGAGACATGAAATCTGACCAGTAATGCGTTTAGAGTTAAGAACTGTGGAAGCTGGTGTTACACCAGCACATTTACCAACATGGACAACACAGTTACAACTGATATATTATCTTGTGTCCTGGTTCTTTTTTTCTAATTAACTTCCTTTTTTTTTTTTGGTTTCACCTGCTGCTATGGTGACCCTGCAAAAAATTCTCCCGGTATTAACCAGTGTTTCTGCTGCTAAATCCGAACTGAAATGATTCTTAGAAAAGTGTAGCTTGAGATAGAGGCTCCTTTGTGCCTTTGGGAGCTCCCCTTTGGCATGAGGCTCGGCTGGCTGCAGTGACTTCTCACCATGTTATTGGAGCCAGTTCCCCTTCAACTCTGAGCTCATCTGAAGCTAACAGAGGTCAAGAGAGCTAGTCAAATTGGTGAAATTTCTGCTGTAATACTTTTCTAATACGCCGACAGCCATGATGTAATGGAATCGTCTGTCTCTTTTGACTCCTTTCTTGCTCGTGTCCCTCAGCAGCACCCGCATCAAAGACAAACTCCTCTGTAGAAATGTTGCACACCTTTTTAGTACAAAATAAGCATGCGCTTGGCTACATGAAGTGCTAATAGTGCTTTGTGGTGCTGTGCTTTGTGGATAAATTTTGTTGCTGATGAAAATGTCAAGCATTTACTGAGGTATTGGGCATTTTCTTTGTCTTGCCATAATTGGTCTTTATAGGCTCTTCATGCATTGTTTACAGCAATACTTGCCTCCACAGTCATTAAAATGACAAAGAGGTGTTTTAAATTGAATTCTCTGTGAGGTGGCTCTAATTCTCCATGTGAGGACTACATTTCTCATGTGGCCATTCACCTGGGCACTGGGAACATAGACACACAGCTTCCTTGTTGTGGGTTCTAGTCCTTGACCTTGTGTGAAGATGTTAATCTCTGCTGATCTCTGTTTTATTGGGTCTGATAAAAGACAAGATAGGGTTGCGATAAGGAAGTTAAGATTATGAGAAGTTAGATAACCATCTTAGACTTTCGCAAGACACAGCCAAATTGCACAAATTTCACATTAAGATAAATATCTGCTGTAGCATTTCTCTCGTTCCTCTGTGCAGTTGATGACATTGTTTTCGAGCCGACTGCAAGAGGGAGAATAATCTCGCTTGTTCTTTTGGCTCTGAGTCAAAATGACCCCCTTTCCACCTCTGTGATGCCATGTCACAGCACAGCTGGGCTTCACTCCCTCATTTGGATGAAGCCATAAAGAACGTGAAAGCAGCATCTGGGACGACACAGTCTCCTGAGCTGTGTCTAAATACAGACATGACCTTCCTCTGTCTGATCTGGAGAAAGAAGAGGAGGGTGAGCTTGGCGAGGAGGACGAGCAGGCCGGGCTTTAATCTCACAGAGGTGAGGTGCTTCCTCCCGCCTGAAGCATACGTGATGGGCAGTGATGGAAAACAGCTGCAGCAACTCGCTCTGATTCCCTAAGTATTGTCCTTTGAACCCCGAC
>OMKZ01006770.1:10322-64923 GCA_900302535.1 Neoniphon sammara | reverse complement strand
TACAAACTCTTTTTGGCGACCTCGCTGGAAAACTGAATTTGATGTTCAAGCTACATTTTCACAGAATTCACACAAGACGACGTGTAATAACATAAAATTCCGCCGAGTGCCCTGTCAGACTGTTATGTTTTGTTTTCGGTGCTCGAACAGAACTGTGACACTGCGGCTAACGGCGGTAGCATCCTTAGTAGAGCAGGTTTGCCGACAACCTGGTCCATTAGCTTTAGCTGGATAATTGGCTAGCTAAGAGCTTAAGAAGCCAGGTGTGTTATCTGTTTGTACTAGCAAGAAAGTTAAAGTATTACTAGAACTGTACTTACCGAAAGAAAATGGAGCTCTGACTTCTCAGACGGTCCACAGTCTAACACACATCAAGCCATATTATTTACAGTCCAATACTGGCATAAAAAGTCACCAAAAGTACCAGGAAGACAAGCTCATGCAGAGGTCAAGTCTATAGCTTGGATTAGCCGAAGTGTCACGGCTAGCAGCCAGCAGCGTTGGCTTCATTTTTCAGCTGCGGAGGTTGAGGCTTGAGCCAGCCCTTGAATCACTCACAGTGAGCTGCGGCGGCCGCTGATGATGCATTCGTCTTGTCTGCGGCTGTGTTTGTCTGGTCCCGGTTAGCACCACAGCACGTGGCGTGGCTCAGCTTAGCTTAGCTTAGGCTGGCTGCAGAAAGATTGTACTGGTGCGATAGGGTTAAACGGAGCCATACTGTGATTGGCTGAACTGCGAAAACGCATCTGATTGGCTGAACGCATTTGTGAACTATTGAGCCCTCAGGGAAGTCTCAAAAATCCCCACACAAATGCAATGAAGTGCACACGTATCCAAATGAATCGGTAAATAAATGTCGTTGTTCTCACATATGTTTCAAATGTATAATATTTACATTAATCACTAATAAAATTAAACTGTCTTTTAAAAATGACATATTTTGGGATTTTTGGGGGCATTTGTCTCATGAAAAATATTTGTGTGCATAAGAAAAATATTTGTGAACATGAAAAATATTTGTGTGCATAAAAATATATATTTGTGAGTACATATCTGTGTTTATAAATCATGACATACATTTGTGAATATTTTTTGTTTATTTGTGTGTGCATAAGAAAATGTTTGATCACAGTTCTGTGTGTATAAATCATGACATACATTTGTGAGGTGTTTTTGTTTATTTGTGATTATTGAGACTTAACTGACCTCATACATTAAAGCTTGCTTTTCTAGATTTCCATGTGAAATAAATCTGATGTTTTTAAATCAGCTTAAACCACAAAAGCTCTCAAAGTTGAGATGACCGATTCCTGTACAATCATTCGGGTTCCCATTCTAAGTCAATTGTAAAATTCCTGGATTTTTCATGACTTTCCATGGCTAAAATGCTGAATTTCCATGACCTTTACAAATGAATTTTAATTTTTGCTTGACCAAAATTTGAAACCCACTTCAGTTTTAGATGTTTAAAGATGTTTATAGTCTTCATTAATGTCTGTTTTATTCTGCAGGGGAAGTGAACGTGAATACAATGGAAAATAAAAATAAATATTACATTTGGTAAATAACTAGTTACTGATTTTTCAAATCAACTCAAAATTCCATGATGTTCCACTAACTTGCCCCCAAAATGTATTGAATTCCCTGACTTTCCCTGTCAGGATTACATATTTTGAAATTCCATTACTTTACAGAATTTCCAGGACCCATGGGAACCCTGAATCAGAGAAATTTTGAATGGAAAAGATGGAGAAAGTGAGATTAAAGGTAACACAACTATATTTTGACTCTGAATCAGATAATCATACTGTCACTTTAAGCTGACATAATTGTGGTACTTTTCATGTGGATCTGGCTGCATATGACCATTAGCTTGGCATAGTCAGTGAACAATTGTAGCAATTACCTGAAAAAACTTGCTTCTGATTTATATTAGCATGAGGGATTTTGGTAAAATATTTCTGAATTGTTTTAGAATATATGTCCAAAAGAAAAAAGTCATCATACAGAGGCCTAAGGACTGGAAGAATGCAGGATCACAAAAAACAAGTTCTTGGAATAGAACTTGGAAAGGATATGTGTATATGCTCACATCATGTGTGTCGTTGAGCTCTATTTTATCCCAGTAAAGTATTCAAATACGAAATGGTTCACAATTTTGCTTCAGTCTGCAAAATTTATCATCACAACGAACAGGATGATTGCAGGCAACCTCAACTCTAAACAAGAGACAGATGGAATGATATGTTTGCTCTGGAAATGGTTCGTTTTGCAAAGAATTTGAGGCTGGAAGTGACAAATGACAAAGATACTGTTGAAAGGCAAGATGTGGTGTAGATAGTGCTGGAAGTGTGGCTACACTGGGACCTGTAAGCCGAGGGGGGGGCGTGAAAAGCAGGCCCTTTAATAAAATGTTCATTATTGTACAGGCCCCTACAATAGAGATTCATTATGGAGGTAAGGACCTGTGACATGTTAACAAAAGCTATATAGTATATATTAGTATAGTATTTTATTCTGTAAAGCATTTTGTGTAACACTCCTGTATGCAAGGTGTCTACAAGTTGTCTATTAAAGCCTATTTATATGGCATGCATGCCACTTAAATAGGTGAGTACCAGTGCTTTTTCAAGGGGGTTTGGGGTTTCAGTTGTTCCGTTATAATATTATTATTTCTGAGCATCTGCCCCATTCTGCATTAGTACACAGTGTTTGCTGCTGTGCCAAACCATGCATCTTTATTCTCATTTTTATTTTTTGGTCTACTGTGGTCTTGGTCTTTGGTCTTCTTTTATTGGGTCTTTTATTTGTTATGTTCTCCATTTTGTTGTTTTGTGTTTTTATATGTTATATGGTTTTATTGTTTTTTTTATAGCTTTTATTGTTTTATTGTTTTCTGCTTATTTTACTGTGAAAGCACTTTGGTAGGCCACTAGCTGTTTTGAAGTGCGATATAAATAAAGCTGACATTGACATTGACATACTGTGGTGTTCCTCTGTTAACGCAGGAATTAGGTGCTGCTATAGATAAGTGGTCTAATATAAACATCCCAGCTAGAGCTAGCTGACCGTTGACTTGTTGATTTGATTCTATGATGTTTGTTGCGCACATGCATCTTGGGGTGAGGGAGGGCCCAAGGTTTAGGAGACATGTTTGTTAATCACATAGAGCTGTCTGCGCTGAGGCAGCAAGTGGCATATAGCACATCTTGACAGAAAGACGGTTACAATAGCCTATATTCCTGTCACTTCGCATTATTTTGTTTTGAATGAATGCTATTGCCTGTAGGTATTCTATATTGCATGGAAGCCCATTCCATGAATAATGAAAAATAGACAGATTGTATTTTTTTTTTTCATTATTGTGACTTAATTCAGAATTGTATGTATGTATGTAGAATTGCGACTTCACTCAGAATTGTGGAACTTTTCCTCACAATTGTGAGTGTAGTCACAATTGCGACTTAGTAGCCTAACTAAGAATTTTTCCCACAGTTATGAAATATATTTTGTGCAGACTCAACGGTGAACCGCAAGCATACTCTGGTGTGGTTATCAGGTGGTAATACAGATCCATAGTAGGCTATATTGGACGGCCCACTTACCCAGTACACCACAGGCTGCGCTATCCAGAGTCCCACCATGCCCCATTTTCAGATCTTGCTTTTTCCTTTTTCGTGGATTGGGGTTTTTCACACCAGCTTCTAAACCAAGCAGACAATAAACGAATTAAATGTTAGGCTAAGGTTAAACAGGACTGAAGATCGAGAACTTAGTAACTGATACGTTACCTTTAAGTAAAGTTTCTTTTAATTTGTTTAACACGTCTGCGGATGTTGGACCTTGTTTTTTGTATATGGCAAACAGTCCATTCAGGGATTGCAATTTCGATATGGAAACAGGACCGGCGCCGCTTAAGTTTGCAGCCATGCTTGAGTTTCTTCTCTTCTTGTTCTTCTGATTTAATGGCGAATTGTCACCACCGTCCGGTGCGTTATCGCCATCCACTGGTGCTTACAGAGTCCGAGTTTATAGTCCTATCCTTGTTATGAGTCCTGTCTTTTAGGGCGTTAAAAAAGGGTGTAAACATGGCGCTTCCTGAGTTGTTGGTGAAAATTGAGTTGAATCCCACATTTCTAATTCTCTTGGATTCCAGTTAATTCCTTTAAAACTGTTTTTGGTTTGAGTAGTGCTTCATTTTCTTTTCCCTCCTCAGTTGGCATGCAAGATGTTGCATTTTACTTCTATCTTCTGGAGTTCATATCTTTCATAATCCTTAATCCATAATGATTTTAAATCCGATTAATTAACGAAGATTCCTCCAAATATATAAATCAATAATTTCTTCTTTCCGCCAATTCATACTCCAATATTCTCTTCCTTCATTTCCAACTTTTGCAGTTCCCTTGTCATCTCTTCTCTTTCTCTTACATCTCTGAAATGCGCAGTGTATGCCCTCCGCTGTCAGTGGACTATTGCACTGCCTACCATCGCAGTGCCAGGTCTTCTTCCTCTTCAGGAATTTTAACGGCAGCCAACATCTAGTATTGGCGAATTACCACTTCTTCTCTACTGTACATGTTCACCAAAAACCTAAATCCTATCCCACAACTTGGTGTCAACATGTAAATTTGGTATGTGAGCCACAAGAGGGAGCTATTTGACTTGCCAAAACGGAATTGGCAGTATACGATGAAGAAACATTGTTACAGGGATATATTTCCCCCTTCCACATTCGGGTTTTTGGTTGGCTCACAAGGTTCCGCCCCTCACTTCTCCTGACAGTCCCTCGCGACACTGGCAGTCATGTTTCGTTGTGTGAGAAGCGTCCAGCGAGTTAACTGCAGCTTCCTGGCTTTGCAAAGGCAACTCGTCAACGCCAAGCTAATTAACCAGACCAGAATGGTATGTTCTCTTTCTTTGTCAGAGGATAAAATGAGCTCTTTCCCGAGTGACCTTCCTTATAGCTTAGCCTGTCAAAATGATAGAGTAGTGCGCTAGCAAGCATGCTACCCTAAATGACGTGTAGTGAAAATAGTGTCGCGTTGGATTTTTCCTTTTGCTCATGCTGCTGTTCAAAAACCGTTTTGCAATTGATTGACGCGAAAATATATCAGTTCCAGCGTGTCTGTCAGTTAGCTTGTCTGTCAGTTATCCTGTCGTCTTTGCTAACATTAGCAAGCAGAGGTCAAAGTTGCTTTTCCCTGCGGGTCGGTCTACAGTTTACAGTTACATCATGTAATGTGACAAAGGCTCTGCAGACCATAGATATAGAACTAGTTTTATATCTATGCTGCACACTGTCATACGTTCATGGTACTACGATTCTGTCCATTCATACCTAGTCCTATGATAGTATCCATGCAAACAAACATGATATATACATGTATACATAACAGGCTACATACATGCATACACAACTAAATACCAACATACTACGTACATGCATGCACATGTATGGAAGTATAGATATGCATACAGTACATACCCATATAGTACTGCAAACATACCTAGAACAATGCTACCGCCCATATACATGTCGTGCCATGATACTACACACACAATGCACAAAAGTAGTTTTGTTCAATATGGCGTGACGGGGTCATAGCTTAGTTAAATGCTTTAGCAATTTTAACCATAATCTACGGTGTAAAGAAGTGCTATATTTTTATATGTGTTCTATGCAATGTGTGAAGTGGTCATGGAGTTGTTTACTTGAATCTGTTCTTGCACCTTTCATTTATTCGAACGGAAGTGATTTATTAACATGAATGACATTTTATGCTTATTTAGAGTTTGTTGACCGATTCAGTTTTTTATTTTTTATTATAAAACTACATTTGCATACACATATCAATATACCATCCCACCTATATTGCAAAATTTACACAAATTAGATTAATTACATTCAACGTCATTGTGCAGAGTACAGGTACAAAGCCAATGAAGTGCAGTTAGCATCTCACCAGAAGTACAAAAGAATAGTATTATTTACAGATGAGAGCAGGCATAAATATGTACTACAGCCAGTAGGCGATTTGAGGGGGGATGCGATCCCCCTTGTTAGCAAAATGACCAAAATGCATCCCCATTGTTTCCCAATGGGAACATGAGTCATCCAAATACAAGAAACATACAGTAAACAACATTCAGACATCCAAATACAAGAAACATACAATAAACAACATTCAAAACATCAACGAATATACAGTGTACAACATTTAATAAAACAACTATGAATAAAACTGTGCAAAAAAGAAGGGAGAGGTAGGGCAGTGTTGGAGTTAGGGGTGGTGGAGTGAGTAAGCAATTTTAAACAGGTGGGTTTTGAGTCTGGTTTTGAAAACAGGGAGAGAGTCAGTATTACGGTTGTCAGGTGGTAAAGAGTTCCAGAGCTGGGGAGCCGAGCAGCTGAAAGCTCTGCTCCCCATGGTGCTGAGGTGAACAGGGGGCACAGTGAGGTGGAGGGAAGAGGAGGATCTGAGAGAGTGTGCTGGAGTGGCGATGTGGACGAGGTCAGACAGAGGAAGAAGGGGTTTTGGTGATGTGCAGTAGAGTTTTGGACCAGGTGGAGCTTATGGAGGGACTTGTGAGGGAGACCGAAGAGGAGAGAGTTACAGTAATCCAGACGGGAGGCGACGAGACTGTGGACAAGGAAGGAGGCGGTGTTTGGGGTGAGGGACGGAGTCGGTTGATTTTTCGTAGGTGGAAGTAGGCAGATTGAGTGGTGTTATTGATGTGAGATTTAAATGATAGAGTGTTGTCGAGGATGACACCCAGACTCTTAACCTGAGGGGAGGGGGAAACTGAGAGCTGTCGATGAGAAGGGGGAAACGGTGAAACTTTGGGTAATGTAGATTGGGTGCCAATTAGAAGAATTTCAGTTTTATCACTGTTTAATTTCAGGAAGTTGGAAGTGAACCAGGATTTGATTTCTGATAAGCAGGCGGTGAGGGAAGAGGGTGGGAGTGTGGAGTTTGGTTTACTGGAGAGGTAGAGCTGGGTGTCATCCACGTAGCAGTGGTAGTGAATGTTAAATATATGGAAAATGGTGCCAAGGGGGAGGAGATAAGTGATGAAGAGAAGTGGCCCCAGGACAGAGCCCTGGAGCACACCTGTAGTGACTGGGAAGGGGTCGGACTTGAAGGATTTGAGCTGGATGAACTGAGTGCGGCCTGAGAGATAGGAGTGGAACCAGTGAAGGGGGGTGTGAGTGATGCCGATGGAGGAGAGTCTACTGAGGAGGATGGGGTGGGAAATGGTGTCAAAGGCTGCACTAAAGTCAAGGAGGATAAGGATGGAGAGTGAACCAGAGTCATTGGAGGTCAAGGAGGAGTCAAGGAGGTCATTGGTGATTTTTATGAGGGCAGTTTCGGTGCTGTGGCGGGGGTGGAAACCAGACTGGAAAGGGTCATAGAGGGAGTTTTGTGTTAGGTGTGTATGTAATTAAGTTGGAGATGGGGCGGAGATTATTGTAATCATTGGGATCTGAGCCAGGTTTTTTCAGGATTGGGGTGATGGCTGCAGTTTTGAGGGATAAAGGAACAATTCCAGTGGTGAGTGAAGAGTGAATGATGACAGATATAAGGGGAAGCACAGAGGGGAGGCATGATTTGACCAGGGTGGTGGGGAGCGGATCAAGCTGAGAGGTGGAGGGTTTAGATTTGCGGATGAGGTCAGAGATTTCAGAGTCATCAGGCAATTGGAAACTGGAAAAGTGATGACAGTGCAGCGGAGGTGCAGGTGAGGGGAGAGGAAGTGCAGGTGTGTGTGTATAATTGTTGGTGGCTGTTGGAAATTTTGCCATTAAAAAACTGCATTAGGGAGTTACAGGTGTCAGTTGAATACAGGTGGGGAGGTAAGGAGTCAGGCCGGAGAATTTTATTGAGCAATGTGAACAGTGATTTGGTGTTTCCTTCATTGGAGATGATTAGACTGGAGTAGTGGTTAGTTTTCGCTTGAGTAATTGAGTCCTTGTAATGGAGTAAGTGGGATATTATATTTTGATTCTACAAATGCTGTAGTTCTGCTATTAGTTCCAAAAAGAAATCCTGACAGATTTACCAAGTGTACCAGTACCAGTGACAGGAGATAGAGAGAGAAGGGGACATTACAATGGTATTAAGATTATTTGGGATCTCATATGTTGGTAGTAAAGCATGTAAATCATTCAACTGTAAACAATACTTTAAAACAGTCCACTGTTTTTTTTCAGTGCGAAAAATGCTATGGCTTTGGTAGTGAAATTTGCCTTTGCAGAGGAAGAGGGTTGTGGAGGAACATGTTGATGGAACCTTTATCCATGCTGGAAGCAAGACAAAGGTATGTAATTGAACACCTTCATTAAAAATGTAGGTGTTCTATTAGGGATGATATGATCACATCAGTTGACACAAGTTGAAGTTCTAAACCTGATCAACTCCATAATTACCTTATAGGCCTACATATTATTGTATCCTCACTATTTTCAGTTACTATTGAATAATGACAGCTCACATATATACATTTTTTAACATGTTATGAACTGCACAGCATATATGACTAAAAACTGTTAAATGTATTGGACAGAAGGCATAACCTATGCTGCGTTTTCCTGTTAAACACAGTGCTGAAAATTTGAATTTGCTGTTTATTTTTGTGTGAGCTTTTACATGGTGCACTGTTCTTTGTAGAAATGCATAATTTAAATCCACATTTGGATCATTGATCAGCTGAAGCTAATCATTTTGATAATGCAAAACTGATCATGGGAATCTGCCATAAAAAGTAGGGTTAAATACTGCTCTGAACAAGTACTTACACAAAAATGATGTCACCCCTCTTGGAGTAGGCAGGTATTGCACTAGCAATAGTTGCAAAGCCATAGGAATAGATGATGGCCTCCTCTGTTTTCATGAACTTGGCCAGACGGCTCTCTAATTCCAGGTGAACATCTGGAGGGGGAAAGGAGTTTTAAAACTACTGAATGCCCAGGTAAAAGAAAAACAAACAGAATTTTGCTTTTACTTACAACAACAAGGCAGCGACTGCAATGCTGTATACATGCATTAAACTTTTCATTAAAATGAAGTCTATAAAAATTCAGACATAATAAAGATGGATCATGGTTGTGTCACCCAAACCACATCAAGAAGTAGAAGACACTTATGGCTTAAATTATTATTAATTAATAAAAGTGTAAAAGGTGGTCATAATCAAAAGCATTTCTCATTCACCAAAAGTTCCATAGAAGCCTCTAGGACCACATGTGCCAACACCATACTTCTTGAGTGATGCCAAAGCCTTTTGCTGTAAGGAGTGTAAGAGAAGGACAGAAAAGTGATTAAATTCTCCTCTTGCTGTTAACAACTTAAAATTTATATGGAAATATGTGCATGAATTCTAAATAGTACCAACCTTCACCCGCTCATTGTCAAGGAGACCCAGGAAGTTAAATGAAGCAAAGTTAACGCACTCTTTTCCATTTATGATGATTTTGTGACTGGGAGGACTGTAAACAAAAACAGTGTCTTTAGTTCCTTAGCTGAAGACACACACAAACAACAACAGAAAATTGAAACCACAAGAGATTATATCTACTTCTAGTCAGACTCTTAACCAAAATAGTGTGGGGCAGAATCCCTTGCATAAAATCTTTCACAACAACTTTTTAAGGATATGTTCACACCAAACATGTCTGGGGCAGTTTATTAAGGAATACTCCAATGTTTTCGGCAAAATTCCCTTTTTTCCAGCTTACCTAGACTGAAACAAGATATTTGATACCATTTTCACCTATGTATGTCAAAAGGTGCGGTTCCTATGAGTAGCATTTCCTGTTAGCTTAGCATCAAATGGTTGGAAATATCACCACTGAACACATGTATCCTTCCATCTGTGTTCAGTGGTTACAGTTCCTACCGTCTAACTTTTCCTGAAAGGACTCGTTTTTTAAAAAACGATCATGTGTATTTCAAATACACATGATACACTGTGTAAATAAGACTGCTTCAGAGTTGCTGTAAGGTTTACTTTTTCACTTTGACGAAGCTAGGCTAATGACTCCTGTAGACTTCAAGTCTTTATGCTAAGCAAACATGAAATGCTACCCATAGGAACCAAACAGTGGGCGTACAGAGGTGGAAATGGTATCAAACATCTTGTCTCAGTCTGGGTAAGTCGAAAATTTTTTGCCCAAAATGTTGGAGTATTCCTTTAACTGCACTGAGACGCCTGAAAATGTCTCAGTCCTCTTCCATGCAAACTGCACGAAGTGAGACGATGGATGTGTTCACATCTGAGAGTCAGAAGTTCCTCATGATGGGAAACCCTAGTGTAACAACATGAAGTCTAAACTGATACTCATATTCAGCTACTTCTTCATGTGTCCTTAGCTAGTATGAAGACCATAAAAGAGACAGAAAATCCATCTTGATTCTCAAACATGGATAACTTGAGTTGAGCCTCGACATAGGGCTGTACCTGACTCAGAATTTCCTTAGTCGAATGAGATTTAGTCTTTCTTTATAACGATTTGATGATTCAGGGTCTATTTTATTTACTTTATTATTTTATAGCCTTTCTGGCAGAGCTTAAAATTTTTAATTAAAGCAAAAGTTTTTTTTGAAAAACTGTCTTAAAGTGTTAATAATAAACAGCTGAAATGCATAATTTAGTTGTGTGGTTTTTCTTCTTCCTGTGTAAAGCTGTGGAGTTGGGTCTTTGTTTTCCAGCACAAATATATTGTGTTCTCCCTTATTTTACTCTTTTTTCCATATGAAGGGTTTGTGTTCTGCTTTGCAACTATATTAAAAACAGGGTTCAGTATCGGATTGATATTCTGTATTGGCTGATACTCAAAGTCCTGTACTCAGTATTGGTAGAGAAAAAAGGTATCGGTGGTCAATACTATGCACCACTACTACTAAGACTTGGACTTTTAAGAACAGGGAGGAGGGGTATTATAGTTTACCCTGTGACAATATCGTAGCTGAGAGCAGGATGGTCTTTGGATACAGGAGGAACAAGGGGTTCTGGTTGCCATTCTTCAATTAGGTCCTCCTTTTCCTGCAACAAACAAGCGTACACAATTCTTCAATGACAAACAAATTTCATTTGTTATTCTTGCTTTTCACTCCAGTGTTCGGAGTTTACCTTCTCTGTTAGTTTGTAAGTCTCCTGAAGTTTATAGGTCTTCGAGAAGAGAAGCCTGATGATCCATAATATGAGGATCCCTTCCAAAATCAAATGATAAGCAGGGGCCTGAGAAAGAGAGAGACACAAATATTTAGTCTTTACAGAAATTACTATGACACTATCATGGGCAAAGTGTGACACTTGCCATAACTTTGTCTCAGTGTGTCTAAATATTACCTTGTCGGTTTTAGCGTTATATCAGAACAAAGATCATGCAAAAATCACAATGAGTATATCAGGAAGTCATATCTAAATATAAAATCCCTGTGCATTCTGGACCAATGTTTCCCTCTAAAGTGGTACTGTGGTGACCAACTATGTAATTAGTCCCTAAACTTAATACAAATCCGATTCCAAAAAAGTTGGGACGTTGTGTTAAACATAAATGAAACAGAATGTGATCAATTGTTAATCCTTTTTTGACATATATTCAATTGAAAATAGTACAAAGACAATATATTTAATGTTTCACCTTATCAACTTTATTGATCTTTGTAAATATATGCTTATTCTGAATTTGATGCCAGCAACACCTTTCAAAAAAGTTGGTACAGGGGCAACAAAACACCTGGAACATTCCACAGGTTAGTTGGAAACAGGTGATAGTGTCATGATTGTGTATAAAAGGTGCATCCTGAAAGGCTCAGTTGGTCACAAGCAAGGATGGGGTGAGGTTCACCAATTTATGAACAACAAATAGTCCAAAACTTTAAGAAGAACGATTCTCAACACAAAATTGCAAAGAATTTAGGGATTTCACCATCTACAGTCCATAATATCATCATAAGATTCAGAGAATCCAGAGAAATCTCTGCACGTAAGGGGCAAGGCCACTTTGGAAAATCATTGTCAGTTAACACAGTTCATCGCTGCATATACAAGTGCAAGTTAAGATTCTACCATACAAAGAAAAAGTCATTCATCAACAACACCCAGAAACGCTGCCGACTTCTCTGGGCCCGAGCTCATCTGAGATGGACTGACGCAAAGGAGAAAAGTGTGCTGTGGTCTGACGAGTCCACATTTCAAATTGCTTTTGGAAATTATGGACATCGTGTCCTCCAGGCTAAAGAGGAAAAGGACCATCTGGATTGTTATCAGCGCAAAGTTCAAAAGCCAGCATCTGTGATAGTATGGGGTTGAGTTAGTGCCCATGGTATGGGTAACTTGCACATCTGTGAAGGCATCATTAATGCTGAAAGGTACATACAGGTTTTGGAGCAACATATGCTGCCATCCAGACGATGCCTTTTTCAGGGACATCCCTGCTTATTTCAGCAAGACAATGCCAAGCCATGTTCTGCACGTGTTACAACAGCGTGGCTTCGTGGTAAAAGAGTGCAGGTACTAGACTGACCTGCCTGCAGTCCAGACCTGTCTCCCATTGAAAACGTGTGGCGCATTATGAAGTGCAAAATATGACAACAGAGACCCCGGACTGTTGAGCAACTGAAGTCGTATATCAAGCAAGAATGGGAAAGAATTCTGCTTTCAAAACTTCAACAGTGTCCTCAGTTCCCAAACACTTACTGAGTGTTGTTTATCAGTTTAAACATTAAATATCTTATCTTTTCACTGTATTCAATTTAAAATAGATCGAAAAAGAATTGCAAATCAGTGTATTCTGTTCTTATTTACATTTTACATAGCATCCTAACTTTTTTGGAATTGGGGTTTGTAATCTATCACACTGACTAATTAATAACATCCTGCCAGTCCCATGTCTAATAATTTGTCAAAGTGATTAAATAATATTTTGCCACACAGAACTTAAGTGGATATTAGAGAGACTGGATGTTTTAGTGATAAGGATATTATAGGGTGGAAAAAAAGAATACAGAAGTGTAAGAGTGCACAGAAACATATAGTAAAATACTCAGTGGAGTCATTACCAAAAATAAAGAGTAAAGGTGAAATGCTTGCTGATTTTCAGAGCATAATACTGGCCTTTGCACGATGCCATACAGGGCTGCCAAATACAACTTTAATCTACACCAGCACTAAAAAGTTATGTGTAGAAACCAGGGTTCTCAAGGTTAGGTCAGTCAGAATAAAGCCACAAGTTGAAATTTCACATACTTGTCCTATCTCTGAAGGAGTAAAACTTCTGAAATTCTCCTGAAACTCTGAAATTACATTAGATAATTTGGAAGAGTGTGAGACATTACTCTCTTATATTCTGACTGACTTGAACGGTAGCACTCTAGAAACAATTAAGACACTGAAAAAGATTCAAATGGACATTCATGGGGTAGTACCAGTGGTGTAGTGGAGGGTATACTCAAATATATGTGGTATACCCATCTCTTTTCCTGCCTATTTAAAGTATAACCGTACCCACCGATCAGCCAAATAGCCACTGAAATGTAAAGGAGAACTTCCTTCTCAGAAATCAAACCACCCACTTATTTAGTTATTAGGACCTCATCAACTGTCACTACAGTCAGGTATTACAACCTTCTATGTTGTCTGATGTGAAACTGATGCGTGAGATTTTCTTCATAAACTTTTTGGTAGGCTTTGTAAGGCATCTTGCAATGTCCTATGAAAAAGCATATTGTATTACTCGTTTTTTGTTTGTTATGACGGAAATACGAGTATTGCCGGCTGCTAGTAACTTGGACTTCAACGGAACAACATATTTAAAATAACTTTCTTTCAAACAGTTTTTCTAATTTAGCAATATTTCCTGTTTTACTTAGAGAAACGCCCTAGCAGTAATCTCACAACCCCGATTGGCCGTGACTTGAGAGATACCAGAGCGCAGCCTGCGACTGGCTATGAAATGCTGTCAATCGTCTTTTGTACAGCGACAGGACACTTAATGAACTGGGGAGTTTTACAGTTAAAAGCGTAAAACAAAACAACACGTTACGCGTAAATAACTTATAACCCATTTACTTATAAATATCGAACGTTTATTTTATCCGTCACAGCTTCAGGAAAGGTAAAATTACCTCGTAAAATGCTTGAACCATTTCCACCAGCACCCACTGTTGTCCGGACGCCATCTTTGTTGTCCTCTTCCTGGAACGTCATCAAGACTAAGGATGCATTCAAGTCCCAAAGAAGAAACGGTAGACATGGGCTTCCCACTACAAAATACCGTTCACGTCAACTTTCAGATGATAAATACTAGAATGTGTAATCATATGCATTGAAAGATGGGTTTTACTTAAAGTAAATGAACACAATAAATAATATTTGTCACTGAAGTCATTTCATGATCATAACATCATGGTAATGTAAGTTTATTTATCAGAGACAATGCACAAGAAATGCATTGCACCAGAATATAGCAAGCTGCCAATTTTCATCTGCTGTCCCTGGACAGAACAGGCAAAATATAAAACATGGCATTTAAAATGACTTTAACGGTAAACCCAAATCTAAAACCTAAATAACAAGTATATTAATAAAAGACACAAACCATATAATCCCATAATAAGCACATAATAAAACGTCATAAACATGAAGCTAAAAAAATCCATTACAGATTTAGGAATATAATAGCATCTGCAATCTGTATACAAATTCATAATAAATAAGATTATAAACACATTACATACTGGTACATTGAAGCATTACTACATTAAAATATTACCAAACCGCGCTAGGCCTGCATATCAGTGATTACATGACTGCTTTTCTTTGAGCCACTCCTTAACGTGTTTTAAAATGACTAAAATGACTGAAACTCAGGGACTGTCTTAGATTTGATGGCATCTCATTACACTGTTTTGATGCTGCTAAAGAAAAAACTGTTTGGCCAATTTTTGTAGAACAGAACCTTATATTACAGTCTCCACTGGTTGTACTATAGTTTTCTTGTTGCACTATTTGAAGCTGTTTTAAACTATTTCAACAGTTTCATATGGTCACACATTCTAATTACAAAACACCAACAACAAGTTATGACAGTTAGGATGAAACAGGATACATAATTCAGCCGCTGAGTCTTCTCACTGACAAGTCAAGGCTTGTTCATGGAGCCTTCCTGCACTCAATTTCCAACTGAACACAGCACACCGTATATGGCTTTCACACATTTATAGCTTAATATACTAAAACATATATGATTTTATTAGAACACACATCAGCAAATTATATTTTTCCACTACAATACATACAAATGATTTTTTCCTAAACCTGTAGTTCTTAGAGAGGCCAATCTATATCTCTATTCTATGTAGAGAGACTTACTGTTAATAAGAAAATAAAACAGCATGCCATTTATAACCATTGTGCTTGGCTTAGGTCAGTTATCTCCAAACCTCATGAAATTACACACACATTTAATTTTTTGGGTCAGCTGTTCTTTGTGGCTGGGAGTACCTCCGTCTAATTCACTCCTTTAAGCAAAAGAACTGCATTGCAGTAAAGGAATACTAAAGTGCCACATAACACTTTTTTTCTTATCTATGTTTTTCATAGCTGAAGATCAAGGGCATGTAGATGACAAAGATGGCCCACATTCCATCACACCTGCAAGGTTTCTGCAGTGGATTACAGGCCAAGGTCACATCCCACTTCTTCCTTCAGAGAAGAAGGATTTTGCTGTAGTGATCAAGTTTAACCATGACTGTGGACTTTGGGGATCACAATGTCTGTTACCCTGTTGGGTCAGCATGTGCCAAGACTATTGTGCTACCTGTGAGACATATGAGGTCCTATCACCAATTCAAAAGGGTTCTAATGCTTTTCATCTAGGTCAAAAATTTGTCACGATGTACCAAATGCAGAAGACCATGGACAGAATATGTCCCTCTTGCAACACACCCCATGCTAGTCATTCTTGAGACTACACCAGCAGAGTATAACCAATGCATGGATGAAGACACTCCTTCCACTGGACATGGTGGCCCATGGCCTGCAGGATTCCTTTCATCATTCAGTATCCTACATGTGGTATCATGGCCAGGCACGTTCAATCTGAAAACGGTGTGCAACATTTTGTTACAGTTTCCGTGTTGAACGACATGTCTCCTTGAAACAGTCTGCAACGGGCTTTGAGGTATGTTTTCTCTCGTTTGGTGGGTGTGTCAGTGGTGTTGCCCAATCAGCTGCAACGTGTATATAAACCCCGCTGTACAGCTGTATTAAAAAGGCTGTCATAGGTGCAACACTTGCCTATCACAACAGGGCATTCAACCCACCACTGTTTCAGTTTAAATAAACGTTTTGCTTCGTGTTGTTGGGGCTGAACACGACCCTTGCCTTCACTGACCTCACCAAATTATCTAGCTGTTAGGTTACTGTACAACTGCATTATGGAAAGGCCACTGTCATGCATGCGTCATTTCACTGTCCTCTCAGATGCATCCATAAGTTTTGCAATGCATAACACTGGTAGGGAAATTTCTATCAGGCTTTGCAGTTACTGAGGAGATACAACATATTTTGGGCATCTCATTTCTCCTTGCAACACTGGCACCTGACTAGCGGTCAGATTAGAGTTGTCCTCTGTACTGACAAATGTTGACAGCTCAATCAAAGCATTGACGACATCCTGTGGCATCTCAACCTGGCCCAACAACGACCTAAAAAGAACCTCCTGGTTGACTACAAACCCCAAGTAGTCCACATCTAGGTGCAGTCTTGGTGTGCCCTGGGAAACTTTAGTTAGTAGTCTCTGAAGAAAGTCCCTTTTCAGTTGCTCCTGGAATAAACATACAACATTTTACATTATTGTACTAGCATGATTAAATGATTTAAGTTTAAAAGATTGGTGTGGGTTGTTGTTCCTAGACTGAAAGTCAATCCTGTTAAAATCTCTGGTTATACCAATTATCAGTCGTTTTGGTATAAACACAGTTTCTTATGGTTTTCATTTGCTGGAGTTCCCTGCCATTATTTCCTTGATACATTACCCTATGGCACCTGTAAGACAAAGATATTGTGCTGTGCCTGCTCGTCCATGTCATACTGTATGACTTAATAAAACACCAGACAATAATCAAAGAGCAAAGCACAAGTACGTCCTACGTCGATGACAACAGTCATCAACCATAAACAACCAAACTTAGAGAGGGTGCCAACAAATCACTGTACACGCAGTTGAAACAATACAATACATACAAAGCGATACTAAACGGACAAAGTTACTGCAGCAGAGAGACAAAACAACTAATTCCATGGCAGCAACCCACGACCCAGCGAGACATTGCACTCTGATAACTCTAACCACGCAACCAAACCTTATGCGCGGCAGCAGCTTAAAAAAAATCATTCTTACCATATATCCGAGTCAAGAGTCCAGTCCATATAACAGTCCAAATTAAGTACATGGTTTTTCGCCTCTGAGTGTTATCCAGACAAATTTGACCCTAAATCAGGCCCTTATCGCCTGCCTGCGTGCATCCTCACATCCCCTGGCAGGAACCTCTGACTTCACCTGTCCAAGTTAAAGACCAAAGGTGACTGGGCTTGGTCATTGCAAAAAACACGGCACATTTTTCTGTGAAGTGCTCGTTTAGCTGGCTTTCATCAGCTTTGCTGTCAGCTTTGTGGTATTGCTTACTAAAGAGCATAAAAGATGGATATTGTGTATGTACTCATTATAGGATAGGAATTTGTGCTGATATCTAAGGTTTAAATTTATATTGTTGACGCAAAATAACTCTACAATGCATCTCAGGCGAGCCTTGGGGGAGTAATGCAAAAGTAATGTAACAAGTAGTGTAATGAATTACTTTGCATAGGGAGTAATTAAGTAAAGTAATTGATTACTTTTTTGAAAAGTAATGAGTAATGTGTAATGTATTACTTTTTTTAGTAACGACTCCAACACTGATGGTAGATGAGCTGAAAGTAAGATGGCTACAGGAGGAGTTGACAAGTGCCTACATTCCTCACAGATGGACCAAAGATAGGCTAAAATCTGAGTTGGGAAAAGCACTGGATTTGTTGAACATCTATCAAGATAGGGAGGAGGAATGTATTGGGATGCTGAAACAAGTCCTGAGTGGGATACAAGATTTTAAGGAGAAACAAGAGATACTGCACAAGGAAGTGCAAGATCTCAAAAGAAAGAATGCAGATCTGGAGCAGCAGCTGTCTAACGTGATGGTGGAAAGCAGAGGTATGAGACGCCACAAGGATAATGTGATTGAGCAATATATTTCAGTCATGTCTGCTGTCACCCAACAGCAAATTGTTGCACTTAACATAATAATGATGATGATAATAATAATAACAACAATAACATTATTGTTATTATTATTATTATTAATAATAATAATAATAATAATAATAATAATAATAATAATAATTTATTTATTTTTATCTACTAACAGCCCTAATATTATCTAATTATCTAATTATCATATTGGAAATGATACTGAAAATATAAATAATTATCACAAGTAATACTTGTATACTGCTCATTTTCTTTCTCATTTAGTGGACCCGGAGTTCTCTATCAGCCAGGCCCCCACGAGACACACGCAGATACTATGCTAATTTACACACAAACGCATGCACACACACACAAACACACTTGAGCGCTGCTGGGAAGTGGGTCGTTCCGGGGAACCAGGTGTTGCTGATGAGGGTTGTTTGGGGAAATTCCATGTTTGTGAGTGAGCCTGCGCTTTTTGTGTGTTGCTGGGAGCCTCGCAAGATTATTGCATCTGGAAAAGCAACGCTGTCTGAACGGATAGTTTAGTCTGGGTCTCAGCTTTGTTACTGGAACAATTAGCATTCGAATGTTCAAACTGACCTGAGAGAGGCAGAGAGAGGCGGTGAATGGGCGAATGAGTCATACATGAGGCTGACCGTTTCAACAGACCTCCTGTGTCTGGCCGGGACTTACTCATGTTGTGTTTGATCTAAACATCACAGAGCGGCTCGGCACACAGCACACCTGCTGCTTAATGTGTCCAAGCTTGGAATACACACACACACACACACACATGCAAAACCCATGTAAATGAACAAAAATACACACACCAAAAAAACAAAAGAAAAAAAGAAATGCACAAGCAAAATACTGGAAATCAGTCTCCAGCCCCTTCACACTCACACTCTCCAACACATAACTGATGTAACACCACACAGCCAAGTATTATGAGATGACATATTGGGAAAAGTCAGATACGCCAGAACTATGTGCATCTGAGAAGACTTTGTGTTTTAGCAAAAGTCCCGTCTTCAACAATACAAATTCTGCTCCAGCCTTCTTCTTTTCTTCTTTTCTTGTTTTTTTTGTCAAGGTTATTTTTTGGGGGAATTTGTGTTTTATTAGACAGGAAATACAAGATGATATGCAGCAAAGAGCAAGGGCCAGAACCAAAGCGTGGTATGCGCTCTACATGCTGATCCACTGCGGCGCCCCCTGCTGCACGCTTCAGAGTTTGTCTCCAGTGGCTCTGACGCATCTGGCTTTTCCTTCTTTGACAGAAACAACACACTCTGACACACAGACTCACCAGCAGTGCCACCGACAGCCATGGCAGCGCTCATCTGTGCCAGGAGCTCAGGACTGGGCTTCAGGGCACCCAGGGTGGCAGCAATGCCCCCTGCAACACCCATCATACCCAGGGCGTTACCCAGACGGGCTGTGGTCTGGTTGGACAGGCCTCCCAGGGCGCCGACACAGCAAAGACCTGAACCCAGGTACATCATCTGGTGAGGGAGATGAGAAAGAGTGAGAGAGATTAGATGAGTGAAATGAGAGAGGGAGCATAAAAACATGAAGAATATCAGTATTGTTTAGTTAGAAAGCCAGTTAGAAAACAGGAGGACTTAAGAGGACAATCGGCTTGGACTGGACAACCTGTCTAACTTTAACCTGTTAGAATCCAACAGGTCTGCAGTAGATTTTTACAAATTCGATGGATATTTTACGCACATTTTACACTGTTTTTTTGAAATTTCACAGTTTTTTTTGTTTTACATTTTTTTATTTCATACAATTAAAAAAATAAGACTTTTTTAACACAATTTTAATTTTTTTACACAAATTCTGAACAAATTGTTGGGTTTTAAAGTTACAGTAAAGGGAAAAAATTCTTTACTTCTTAGACTGTTCTAGCTGTCCTATTATTTGCCTCTACCTGCTTGGCCATTATCCACATTATTAATGACTCTTTATCAGAAATCTTCTATGTGAAAGTCTTATGAAAACACCGACAGTCATCCTTACTGTCATCCTTAAATCGAGATATTTGGTCAAAAATATAATTTTATTTGGTTTTGCCCATATCTCCCAGCCCTACCATCAGCCTATTTTTACACAGTCAACTGTTTTGCACCATTTCTGTGGAATCAAGAAACTATTTTTGAGATGAAACCACAAACAGACTCTTGAGCTGGATTGAAACTGACAAGGAGGAACATATGAGGCATATCATCTATGGACACACAGAAACATCATCTCAAACCTGTTCGATGTTGTATCCAGCCTGCAGGGCAGCTGCGTAGCCTCCGACAAAGACGCCAGTGGGAAGCATATAGAGGTAGTTATACTCTGGAGGATCAGTGGGACGCTTGAACATGTCCAACATCTTCTTAGTCACCAGGAAACCACCTGCAGGAGAGACAGACAGAAAGAGAGACAGACAGACAGAGAGAGAGAGAAAGAGGGGGTTAAGGGGAGAAAAAAGGTACAAATGGGGTGGAAGGACACCTGAAGTGAGTTCTATTTTTAGACAACAAGTGTTTTAAGGCCAAAGGCTACAAATGTTGCCAAACCAAATAGTCAATGTTAGGAATTTAATGAGTCTACTTTATGTCAGTGTAAATATTTCAAATAGGAAACCTCAAAAGTATCAAACCAAGACCAGACAGTGTCTCACTGCTTTACAGGGGGAGATCACATTACTCTGTGTGTTTTTTTCTCTTTCTTTCCCTCTGGCATGCAGAAACACACACGTGTGCGCACACACACACATGCAGGTGATCCAAGGGCTAGCACCTGTCTCTTTCCCAGTTGTTCATCTAATTTTAGCCCCAGACCTTCCTAGTTAAAACACAGAAGTAATAACAACCTGACTATTAATATTTCAGCTCAATCTGAGTCAATATATTAATATGGAGGAATGTACAGTCTGGGTATTTGAACAAAGCAAAGCCAAGGCCCATACTGATTTTTTTCATTAATACAAATGTTGGACTTATGTTTTGAAGGCTTTCAAGAATAGAAACTGGCTGAGTCACATGGCCTAAAACTTCAGAGAGAGGCAATCTGGTAACAGATCACCACTTCTACTCTAATATAGCTGATACATACATTATTATAGGCCGATTCGCGTCAATGCACCAGATCCAGGAATTCTCTCCGGCGACATAGGGTCATTTTGGCTTCCTTGTTAATAGTATTGGGCAGACTTATTGAATTATTGAATTTTACAAATCATGACTGAACAGTCAAACCCTACTTGAGGTCTCTTTAAAGCATTTTTTCCCAAC
Source organism: Neoniphon sammara (assembly GCA_900302535.1). NCBI lineage: Eukaryota > Metazoa > Chordata > Actinopteri > Holocentriformes > Holocentridae > Neoniphon > Neoniphon sammara. The sequence continues at coordinate 43,338 of OMKZ01006770.1, read as the reverse complement.
CACACTGAAGTTTATTGTGACTGATGAAGTTTAGCTGGCCCGCTGTCTGAACAACTTGTTTTCGAAAGTTGATTCCTGCTGTGATAATGCTAACATAAGATAAGACTATGCAACAGGATAGATGAGCATACAGATTCTGAGAAACTGAACAAATCCAGCCCAAGCCGCTCAGTGGACCCAGGTGTTTTCCATGCCTCTCTGCAGCTCATGACCATGCAGGCACAGAGGGAATGAGAGGCTACGGCCAGGGACCTGCTCCTCCAAACAGACACAAAGTCTATGAATTTCAGAGGCTGTTTTATTGGAGCTAAATTTCACCATTGTGTTTCGTCCCTTTCCATGGAATGTTTGTTTTTCTGTTCCCAAGGGTTTATGGGTAGTGCGGTTGACCACTTAGAAATGTGCGTGTGGAACCAAACCCATGGCGAACATCAAAATAAAATTAAATAACTGTTCCTTTAAAGAAACTAGGTATTTCTATAAATGCTGTGGTATTCTACCCTGCTTTTATTATAAGGAAAGTTAAGGGAGATCTAAGGAACTAATAAGTGGTTGTAACAGTTGCTGCGTTAACAATGCCACGGGGCCTGCTGCCATGAGATTTGTGGCGGGATTCACAGCCTTGCAGTGACCCTTAACCTTGGTGGGTGTCCTGGATCTCACACAAAACTCACCCCACACACAACTCGGAGGGCCTTTAGTGCGGCCTGAACACACTGACACCTTGGAATCAAGAGCCTCAGACATTTGGACGAACATCTTGAATTGATCCAATATGCACTTTAACTATTCAAATGTCTGCATCAAAGTCTCCTCGTTAGCCTTGCTTTGAATACAAGGGAAAACTAATTTGCAGGCCTGCTCTGGAGGTACACTGTGTTCCCCGGGCCCATTAGGAAGTGATGAGTATTATAATGGCTACAGGAACACTTTGTCATTATAATGTGAATTATTAAAGGGTAATAGCAGGAATGAATGTGTGTGGTCTAAGACAGAGCCACTGACTCTGGTCGGAGCAGGTGGGTAGGCAGGGCAGCTGCAGAACTTGGTAAAAAGCTTGCTATTGTATAATTGATATAAACACTTCAATCTTAAGCTTGAGTTGATGTTTTATTGGCTAAAAGTTGCTATAACTGGCTTGGTGTCTCCGCGTGTGTGACTCACCAGCGATGTTGACCGAGGAGATGAAGGCAGCGAGCACAGCCAGTGTCTCAGCAGTGGATGTCGGGGTGTAGCTGCCTCCCATCAGGGACAGACCACCCACCGCCGTCAGACCTGCAGAGAACAGACATTTTACTATTCATGAACCTCAGCCTGTACAGTGCATGATACGTGTCATCAGCAAGCTTCCTAAAGCAGGGCACAAAAGCCAGATAAGCTTTTTTATCCATATCATGCCTCTGAAAAGTAATTAGTATTAATTAATCAGCACTTACATCACCGTTTTATAACTTCAGGATATTGTTTTTTTTTAAATTATAGACCCAGAAAAGAGAGAGAGAGAGGGAAAGAGTGTGTGTGTGTGTGTGTGTGTGTACATGTGCGTGTTTACCAAAAGAGGTCCTGATGGCTTAGGAAATCTTGATAACATCACTGCTGTAATGACTTACAGGCAATGCAAGGCTCCCTGCAAGTCTGCATTAAAGTGGTCTTGTGTATCCGTACAGGTTAGGACCACTAATAGGTTCTCTGTGTGTGTGTGTGTGTGTGTGTGTGTGTGTACAGTATGTGTGTTTATTTCAAGCCAGAAGCCTCAGATATGAGTAGATAGTAACTACATTTGTTTTGCGTCGTCCTGAAAAAGGCCATGTATCTGAAAACATTTGATGAAACCAGTAAGGCACGTAATTAAAAAAAGAGAATAGTGTGCTTGGATTGGATTTCCCAAATTACTGACTTCAGACAAGACCTTCATGTCTGCACATCAGTGGATGTGCATTCTTCCTACTGATGTTTAGACTAACGTATCTCAGCTCCTAAAAAAAAAAAAAAAAAAAAAAAACAAGCAAAAAATGTTGCCAAACCATGTTTTACAGAAAACTGCCTTTAATCAATTAGAAATGTTTACTAGATGTCAGCCATGTAAATCCCAGTGATCTGAAATAAATGAGCACAGAAGACAACATGTAACTTTAACTTAGAGAACATGAAGGAGAAAGTCCGCAGGAATTACAAGCCCTGGCAACATCTGTAATTATGTTTGTAGCTCAGAAGCCGCTGACTGCACATCAGCATCCATCATATGTAAACTCATCAATGCATAATAACAATTAGCGTGTTTTGCTCCAATTATTGTGTTGGCAGAGGAACCAAAGGCTTGACCTGACAGTCCACCACCCCTGTGCACCAAGGTGACTCGTAGTATTGTGCATAGCTACCAGCCATCGCTCACATATTCATCTCAGGGCCTTTACTGGAAGTATTTAATACAGTGGCTTTTTGTTATTCAGCTGTTGTATTTTTTCTCTTTCATGTTGTCTTTTGTTATTTAATTGCAGTAACCAACAGCCTGTTTGTTAAAATACATACTGTCTGTTCTTCAGATCAAACACAGCAGCCCCTCTGCTGTTATCTGTTCTGCTGTAGCCTGTCAAACATCAGCTTGACCCTGTTTATTTCAAGATCTTTATTTAACCGAGAGTCAAATCCCTTTCCTTAAATTCCATCTGGCAATTTTTTGTTTTTTTAAGACGGGCAATACTTCCTAATCAATCGGCATATGCAGCAGACTGATCTACAGTCTCTCACCACTTTGCTTCACTTGCATTTAGCACTTGCCAGTTGTATCTCATCTAATCCAACAACAACAACAAAAAAAGATTAAACAAGCCAAGCAAACTTGATAAATGGCTTGAATAACACAGTTGTGTGGCCTTGTCTATCTGCATGTTTGGTCCACATATCACTCTAATCTTAAAGTTTAGTCTGTGTGCTGGAGGCTGTGGATGCTCACTTGCACATTAGAGTGAACAGTGAACTTGGACATGAAATGAACTGTTTCTGAGACATTCTAAGTAAACTTTAATAACCAAATCAAGCTTTGTGTATCTATTTTTCCCGTATATCCACCTGTATACATTGTCAAGCCACTGGATCAAAACCCTTTTTCCACCAGCTTCTTGCCACACAGCATGCGGTCAAGGCTTCATTGAAATTTTGATATTTTCCTTTAAAGTATGGTTGTGCTAAGGAATAGGATGCTATACTTATCACACAATACAGTTTGATACACACTATGGGCTCCACAACTTGATACAACCATGATACAATGTAATATATAAAAGTTCAATGACAACAAAGTATGGCTGTGCAGAACTCTGATTATTTCTGAGCAACAAACCATTCTAGCAGCAGCACTGGCTTGTTAGAATGTAATCCATTTAAAAATGTTGTCATTACAAAGTGAAAATAATATTATTTTGATCATTGGCTTGTAAAATTTTAACAGGCGAGTCATTTCACATGCGATTCCCATTGCAGAATGAAATGTAGCTAAAGTCATGATCCACCCCTCTGCCCCATGATACGTTCTGCCACATTTTTGTTTTGCAGTATATTAAATTTCAACATACTCTCTCATCCCTAGCTGCACTCTGACTAAAGATGCAAAAATCTTTGCAGTAACATCATTTGGACTATTTAACTGATTAAAACGGAATATTAAATACTCGTTAACCATTAAATAATGACTAATAAATATCAAATATTGATCTGTTCCTGTTCAAAAATCTGTATTATAATGCGCTGTGTTAGGATCTACTGCAGCACTGGGACAGAAGTGTACACAGATAACACAGAGGGAGACAAATGAACTGACAAGATGACATGGTTGGGGCCAAGGTGGTATCAATGAATCTGAATGAAAACACACAGGGTACAGTTACACTGTAGAGCCAGAGATCAAAGGCATGCCTGGCTGCCATAATTTACAGGTCTGAAGGACAGAGAGTCAACAGGCTTCAGTGGGCCCAAGGATAGAAAGGTAGAAAAGCACACACACTGGGTGGCATGATCCCACCTGTACCTGTAGTTGTGTGTGTGTGTGTGTGTGTGTGTGTGAGACAAACGCCACCGACCAGGACACAGTCAGTGTGTAACGGTGAATCGGTGCTCTCAAGTAGATTAAAGCATTTCTGAGAGACACCGAAGATGTACTTCAATGGGACACTGGGTGAAGGATTTAAGATGACCCACCACTCACAGTCACTAGCAGCTGTAACACTATGATCTCCCCATAGTGAGTATAGCTGTCCTTCACTCAACCCCAAATTCCAATACGATTCCCTCATGTCTCTATGTGTGTGTGTGTGTGTGTGTGTGTGTCTTTATGACGCCTGGCACAATAACTATAGAATTCCGCTGGTTTCAATGTTTCCGTAACCGCAGTCAGTCAGTGACAGGAATAAAAAGGTACTGGTAATGAGGCCACGCCAAATATGCAGGAGAAAAAAAATACCTGGACAGGGAGGAAAAGGAGAGAAAGGGAGATGGGGGAGCAGACAACCGGGAGAGGAGACGGGAGCGCTTCCAAATTAAACTTCGCATGGTTTTACAATTCTGAACCGCAATAATTTCTTTCATTTGTGGGCTTGTAAATTCTGCTGATGCGTTTTCAATGACGATGCCGTAAAGTATAATACTCTATCGTGTATTAATGTCTTCTAAACTCATCCATTTGTAAAATTTTACCATAAAATGCATGTCACACTGAAATGGATATGACAAACTCGACAATTTCAGATATCGAACAAAAGGGGAAAAAGCCGGTATCGAAGGACAAAGAGGACGAAAAAGTGACAAACGAACAGAGGACACAGAGACACAGGGGGAAGTAAGGTGCTGTAAAGACAGGACTGTGCAGATAGGGAGTAGGTGTGACTAATAAAGCTTTTTGAAAGGAAGTGAAAACTGTCCATGCTTCACTACAACAGACCTCTGATGTCTGGCCGTGCACATTAGTACACAAGGAAGGGGTTTCCCTGACTGCCAAAGATCACCGCTGATGTGTTACTTCCTAATCCCTGTGCGCTTTTAAGAGTGATCAAAGCCATGAGAACACACACATGCATGCCACACACACACATGTACGTCTGTAACCTCTTAACCCTTTGGTGTTAAGCGGCAGGTAACAACAAGGACACAATCTCTTTGAGTTTTACACTGACTGATGTGGAAATTTTGCAGAAAAAAGGAAAGTGATGGCTACAGTAAAGAATACAAATGTTTGGCAAATGTGTGTTTGTGTCCATGTCTGTGTCCCTTTTGAGGAAAAAGATACTCGACTGAAACTACATACATGGAAAGACCAGTTCACATACAGCAACTGGCAAAACTCTGCACTTTAGTGTGTGTGGAAATCACAAGTTTGCTTTAAGAGCATTTTATTTTAAAAGGTGATGAGGCACAACACAAATTTAGAATAAAAAATGCTTCACATAAAACTTTGATTGCATTTGATGGATGAAACTGCAATATTTAACTATCAATTACATTAAAAATAGTAAGTAAATAAGATGTTATGCTTTATCAGTCTGTACAGTGTACGCACATTTGACATACAAACTGACCTGAGATGGCGTTGGTGACAGACATCAGAGGAGAGTGCAGGGCGGGAGTGACGCCCCACACTGTGTGGTATCCCACGATCCCAGCCAGGCCGAAGGTGGTGACCATCTGAGTGAAGGCAGCGTTAGGAGCCGACAAACCCAGACCCAGCAGGGTGGCAAAACCTGGCAGAGAGAGAGAAGCAGAGGTAAAGAAATAGGAAAGGAGATACAATTAATACCACGGTCCAGCCAAAACAGTTTGATTTTAATTGCAGAGAAAATAATGAATGATTATCTGTCTAGAAATGTTGTGACTTTTATCAAATTCAGTTGGCAGGAATACCACACTTATCATTTGAACATTTACTAATATTGGTGATCTTTTATTTAACATACAGCATTTTTTCATAATATACTAATAATTTTTCTTTACTATGTTCTATTTAAATTTTTTAACCAAATTTTCTTAATTTAATCCATATGTATACTTCAGTTATCTGGAAAAGCTAGCACACTGAAGTAGTAACAATAATAGAAACTCCTGGTAGAGACAGTATTGTTAGTGTTTTTAATCACCTTTATTAGTGTGTGTTGTCCACTCACATCAAGTTTAATAAAAATGATCATGCCTGGATTATTTCTGGTCCTGTTCCTATCTGGTGTTCATCCATTTAGAGAGAGCAAAAATAAGATGAACTACGGGATTTTTTCCCTCAAAATAAAATGTAAAAATGATGAAATACATCAATTACTCACCAATTAGGGTTTTATTTTGAAGTTTCTGATTGGACTTACTTCTTATTTTACCTGGAGTGACAACCATTAATTCCTGGCAGTAGCAGTTACTGCCAGGAATGGATTTGACATATTTTGTTTACTGTGAGCACATTTGGTAGATAATCTGATGTGTTAAGCACTTGACTACAGTACCCATGCTCTGTATATTCCAAACAGATAGGTAGGGTGAATAGTTAAAAAAAAAAGCATGCAATTAGCACTAAGTGAGTTTTCCTTTCCTTTTTTTAATTAAAAATAAATAAATAAATAAATAAAAGGATGTTCCTTTAGTACAGCAGTAACAAAGGAGCTCCCTACAGTAGCCATGCAGTGGGGTTAAACAGGAAACCATCAGAGCACCCAAACAAAGTGTGAACCGCATTAACTGCATGTGGTGCACTGACACAGAGAGTGGTGTGTGGCACCATGGGAACCACTCACTGCAGCACTACTTCAAACAAACACACAGCATGGCGCTGTTTTTACAATGCACACTTCCTGACACTAACAGGGTGTCTGTATGAGCGCTTGTAATCTGTAATCTCACTTCTCACCTCCGGTGCACATTCCAGCAGTGACCTAAAAGGCTGATTATCAATCTAAACCTCACCTTAACCTCCCTAAAGACCTAAACTGAACCATATCCATCTACAAGAGCATGAACCTTGTTAATCAGCAATTTTCTAATATCGAGCAATTTTTCAGCCACTTAACCAGAAAGTCAAAACCAAACGGCAGCAGCCTTGGCTGAAAAATGGCTGTATTATAGATATGTACACACAGTATCTACATTCAGAGCCATGAATGGGCCTGAAACACAAGCCTGAACCCAGCCCGTGTCACAAAGTCCCTGGTCGAGCCCGACCCTGACATGACAGGCATTCTTTATTTTTTGTCTGAACTTGACCCCAACCCGAGATCACAAACCTGAGATCACGTGTGCAAATACACTAAAAGAAACCAAGGAAATATATCTTAGATTAAAACAGCCTCCAGCCCCTATATAATGTCAGTAATAAAATACATAACGTAAACCTAAAATTTAATTTGCCAGAAATGCACCGAGCCCAACCCAAGCCCAACATCTTTATTAGAAAATGAGGTCGAATCCGGCCCAAATCTTCCGATGGGATCAGGTTCTATCGTGTTGCAGGCCTCTAATCTGTGATAACTGACCTCCAGTGTACGCGCCGGCGGTGGTGAGCGTAGCCCTGAAAGGAGAGACTTGCGCAGCCTTCTCTGCCTCTAACTCCTGGACGCTCTTGGGTTTTGGAGGAGCTGCAGTGGGCACGTTGTTCGGCGGGGGAGCGGGGAACAGGTTCTTCCCATTCTGGAGGAAAAGACAAAGAGATGAGGTTGGAAAACACAGAGGTAGAACAGAGAGGGAAGAAGAAAGAAGGGACGTGAGATCAAAGGAATGAAAGAATAAAAGGACAATAAGACAGTGTGAAAGTGGAGGAATAAAAGAAAAAAAATCAAGTTTACTCAATCATTCTCAGTCAGCAGTATGATTGTCAGATATTTTTGGTTGTGGTTGCTGGGAGCTAATATTTATCTACACATCATCGACAAGACAGACATGGAAAAAAAGAAGAAATACATCAAAAGCTCAAATACAAATACAGTGGAAATACAAAAAAGTGGTGGTTGGGGGCACAGGGGTCATAAATTACACAAACAATATCAAACTACATTTGTTAAGAGCTAACTTGATCTCTGCTTTTATTTCCAGTTTTCATCAACTGATGGTTTAAAATGACCTCCGCTGCGTACATAAATCTGTGTAACATTAGACCATGCTGTCAAGATCAAAGTAAGTAAACTAATGGTCAGTAGGTAATAATAAATATCTGCATTTCAGCAGTATTTATAAATGATGATGCCATGTATGAACATTATTACGATCAGACCTGGGTCAGATCTGACTACTATCTGGAATCTATTAATTTACTTTGAGGGAATGAAAGTAACTTTATAGAGAACTTTCTTTTAGATATTAAACTAATTTCCCCAAAGATACTGGTGATCTGTGGTCAGAAGACACCAGGTGCCTCTTGTTGTTGTTACAATGTTATTCAGTCTGCAAATTTTGGTGTCAAGATATTTCTGTAAAAGATTAAGAAGTCACAGAAAGCTGCAATTTTTGGAGGATTCAAGCATATCTCACATCTATTAACTAATTTTAGTTATTCAGTCATAAATAACGTCTAAATGTTCCATGGGTGAGTACAACACCCATGAGGCTACATAAATGAGACGAAATGGAGTGAAGGTCATTTGTATTTTGGTGACACCTAGTGGATGCGATAGGAACTCTCAGGGCATTTTGGTGGATTTTCTGCTTGGCTCCATGGTTTCACTACTTGTCATAATGCAACATAATTTCTGTGAACTCTTCTGAAATCATAGGATTGTGGAATCCCATGCATACAACTGCATTTTAATGTATGGACGTCTGCTGTGCTGCTGGCCACAAAAGACTTCGTACCTCCATGACTATGGATCCCCTGATGACGTGGTCCATGGTTCCATAGTCAAACTCATCCTTCACTTCAAAGTGAAAGTTCTCCTTGCTGGGGCTGATTGCCCTGATCAACTTGGTGATGTTGTTGGAGTACAGAGTGCTGGACTGGGTCGGCAAACGGCTGGGCAGGTCTGTGAAGCCAATATGCGTCACGCCCTGTGACAAATAAAACAGTGATTACGAATTAATAACAATTACTGTCAATTCTGACGGCTTTGATCAGCTTAATGATGCTGTTAAGAGTAGGGACTATACTGAATTACACAGACAGACCATTGACACGTATACACATTATCCAGCACAAGACATAAATCAATAGAAACGGTAAGCACAGAGCCACACAGTTCATCTGTGGTGCTTACAGAGGGATACACAGTGTTCAGAGACACACCAAAAAACCTTGTGAAAAATGGAACTATGGAAAAGACATCACAGATTCCACAGTTTTGACTGAGTGCAACAACATGTCACATTCCTTGTACCCTTACACTACCTTTCCTTGTGAATTACATCCTGTTTGTAAGAATAATCTGAAAACCAGACTTGCAGAGGAAGAGGCAAAATGGCAAGGAGAACAGACTGCCACATTACACTCCCTTTTTCATAAATCCTTTTTTCATATTTCCGTCTGATGTACATCATTCACAGACCTTTGAATAAATGGTACAAACTGCTTTTTCTGTGTAGCCTTGCGCCTGACCATAAAAGTGCTGTATCGCAGTACTAAATTAAGTGTGCTGAAACGGGTGGACTGGCACCCGGACATATTTCCCATCACACAAACTTTTTCCACAGATGTGTATTATTCGGTAAGGATGCCTGTATGTGTGCTCAGATTGTGTGTTTGTATCTTCACCTTGTGCACTGTCAGCTCCCCAGGTGTTGTGGTCTCGATGTTTCCCCCAGCCTCAGCAGCCAAGTCCACCACCACTGACCCGTCTTTCATGCTTTCTATCATTGGTTTGGTGATCAGGATGGGTGCCCGCCTACCTACAATGTCAACATGGAAACAAAGACAGCAGGGAACAGGGAATTATGGGTAGGCCAACAGCCAATTCTGGGCATCTCAATTGTCACTTCAGTATTAAGTTCATGTTCAAAACAAAAGGCTAAGCGTGAGATCTGGAACAAAAACTTGCAGGACAAGCAGTACCTGAGGATTGGGTTGAGAACCACTGATCTAATAACAGAGTTCCCACACATTTTCACAGACACAATTTCAAAACTTTTCCATGACTTTTCAAGGATCCATCATAAAATTTCCATGACTGTTCATAACCTGTAAGTACATGACAGAAGTGAAATCGAAGGAACATAACGTTGTCATGCATTGATGCATGTTACGTACATTCCATGACTTTACCAAAATTTTCAACGATTTAGCTTAATTTACAGTTACAGTTGGCATTTAGCAGATGCTTTTATCCAAAGCGACGTACACATGAGATTTCAGCACAACACAAGCAAGGTACTAGTTGGAGACGTCCAGCAGGACATGGCTGCTGTGAGGCAGTGCTACAAGGCATTTCATGACTTTTCCAGGTTTTCAATGACCGTGGGAACTCTGTAATACAATGAGTGTGTAAAGATGTTGTAAAATGCATCTTGGTATATTCCAGTAAAGTGACCCATCTTTTAAATTCCCTCATGCTCCATGACATCTCCAGATTATTTTTAAAATTCCCCAACATTCCCTAGAATACACAACTCAAATTCTGTGAAACTCCAGACATTGAAAGGCCTCTGGGAAACCTGTTCACAGGACCTCTGGTTTAGAAACAGTATATAGTGGCAATCGGTGAGAGAGCACGAAGTGTTTCCCTGTGGCACCACAATATCAGAACTGACTGCCACAACAATATGAATTAAAAGTGCCTATGATCAGCAGTAGTTAGTACTACCAGGAGCTATTGAGTATGTTTCATGTTAAATGGAAGATTAAACTTTTGACTTTATCAAATTTGTATGCTCAATTGCTCATGTCACTGTATCAGAGCAGTCTATATACCAGAAGAGTGTAGCATTCACCTTGTGTTTTTAGGTTTAATATTGACAGTGCATGTGTCTGTGCTTCTGTACATACCAGGGATAAGAGCAGTGCTGATGAGAATGTCCACGTCCTGACACTGTTTGGCAAACAGCTTCATCTCGGCCTCTATAAACTCCTTAGACATTTCCTTGGCGTAGCCTCCCTGGCCCTCCCCTGACTCCTTCACGTCCACCTCCAGGGGCTCCGCGCCCAGAGACTTAAACTGCTCCAACGCCGCAGCTCTGGAGGAGGGAGAACATGGAGGCATCAGAGGTGTTTTCTTGGCAGGCCGGTAGGAAACATCTTACAAAGCATGGGGACACATGCCACATGTGACACTAAAAGTCTCCATTCTCTCAGATTCTCAGTGGAGGGGAAACAAACAGCTAAAGGTCATAAGAACTGCATGGACAGAACATAGTGAGCCATAAGTTGCATAAAACTGTAGGATACAGGAACAGCAGACAGAAGTGCCTAAAAATAACAAAACTGAGGCAACTGCAAATGTAATACTCAGAAAGCTTAATCCCCCTTCCTATCCCTTGCTCCTTTTTTACTGCTGCCTTTTTACTTTTCACTGCTGCATCAAGTCAAGACATGATGCTGCTGTCATCTAGTGGTGGACAGAAAACAGTTTCTGTTCTCGTCATTACTATATAAACACGAATAAAAGGGCTTAAAAAAAAAAAAAAGAGTATTTCTTTCAGAGGACAGCCAATTTACTAGAGGGTCCAGCAGCCCATAATTATGTAATTTAATCTGCAATTCACATAAATCAGATAATATACCTGGTATCAAAACCTCGGACAATGGCTCCCATGGCCCTGGCAGTACCAGCTGCTGCCAATCCAGCCACTCCACCTCCAATGATCAGCACCTATTGACACACACACATTTTACAATTTGTGATAGCAGATACTTTTGTATGTTAAAATTTAAAAACTGGCACAGATGGATTCACACACAAACACACACTCTGCTACAAACACACCTTTGCAGGTGGCACTTTCCCAGCTGCAGTGATCTGTCCAGTGAAAAAACGACCAAAGCTGTTGGCTGCCAGCAACACCGCCTTGTACCTGAACAGGCAGAAAATAAGAGGGGGAAAGATACAGAATAATAGAGAAATAGAAAATTTCAGTTATTTCAGTGAACATGGACACATTATACACTTGCATATACATATATAATATCAAACATATATGCCAAAAAAATTATCCAAACATATTTCAACATAAGTATATATGTACATGTATGTAAATATAAGTTGTGTTCACACCGACTCAAAATAAACAAATTAAAGCACAGACAGCTGAAACAGAGCTAAGCCGTACATGCTCTATCTATATGCTGTTTCATAAACAAATAATTCACTACTAATGTTTCAACTCAAATATCCAACAATGGTAAACATGCATACATAAAATGCTGTGGTTTTATTATCTCCCTTCGGCGCAGTGCTAACTTTAAGTGTATGTCTACTCTTACCCTGCAATGTTTGCCATAGAGCTCAGTGCGTCATAACCCTGGGCGATGGTGACCCTGGGCACTTGGTCCATAGCCAGGACAGTGGCTTTCTTCTGTGACAGCAAATCCATCAGCTCAGGGTTCTGCGCTGGGTAGATGAAACTGACCAAGGTGGCCGCGTCCTTCATCAACTCAGCTTCATGGACTCCTAATGTGGGGTTGAACATGGGCGCACGCACCTGGGGGCAAAGTGGATTGGAGGAGATGTGAGCAGAGGGGGGACAAGAAGAGGGCGTAAAAGAACAACTGCAGAACAGCTGGAATGTTTTTACATTCCACCACACATACATTTTAAAGTTTTTACAGCATCAGGACGGGTAGAGACAGGGTCTTATGACAGGATGTACCACTAATTCCTACCTGGATACCAGAGTGTGTCTGACATATTAAATATTGAGCCTGCGTGTAAAATTCATTTACCTGCCTTGATCACTATGTCTGACTCCAGGATGTCTCCATGGGCATCTTTCACATTTTTAGTCTTTGTTCCAGCAAAAGTAATCTGTTGTTACCAACCCACTCAACACCCACCGCTGTTCTCTTTACCTCCTCCTCTTTACCTCCTCCTACTCACTCCATCTTAGGCCGTGTTCACAAACAGCAATTTTTCTCCCTCAGCTGCCACTGTCTATATTTACATGGAAATCTATGGGAAGCAGCCATTAAAGGAAAAAAGTGCTGCCACTAGCATTTTTTGTTTGTTTGTTTTTGTTTAGCTGAAACAAGTTCAGCTTTTCAGAAAAAACTGCCACTGACATTCACCATTTTTTTGTTTAATCAGCCGACAAATCACGATGGGAAATTCAGCCACAGAACTTTGTTACAGTTACAGTGTGTAAACAACATCGCTGTTTTTTTGTGTTTTTTTTAAGATCAGCCCAGAAAACATCCTTGGCTGTGCTTTTTTCAGTCAGAACAAGAAGAGCCGAGGTAAAACAAAAACATAAACCAATAAACAGTGCGTGTGAACATGGCCTTGTTAGTCAGCACATGCAACCGAAGATGCCCACGACATGTCTGCCCCCCGCCACCCCCGTCTTTTATTCACTTGCTTAAGCTTAACCAGTTTGCCATGCATACACATCTTCTTTAGCAACAACCTGCTTTTCATTAATTTAGCTCTTTTCTTCCATCCCTTGTTGTCTGCTTTGGCCAACATGCCTGATGCTCTGATGTTTAAACATGCTTGACATCTGTAATAGTTTCTGTGGCCTGGGAGTACCGGTTGTAATTCCCCTCCTTCCAGCTCTCCTTCCTTCTGTCTCTCCCTCCTCCACCTGCTACCTTCAGCACCACACCAGATGTCAAACACATCTGCCATTCTGAAACTCTTGGCCCACCCTGACTGCACCGCTGCCTCTCTCCTCCCTTTCATCCCTTCCCTGTCCCTCTTCCTCTAATTTCCCTTTGTAACTCTTTCCCAATCTTAACCGGCCCATCAGATAACAGGATGTTTTTAATTATTGCTCTGGCGAGGACACACTTTTCATCATCCACCTGTTCCCCTTTGCCCTTTCACTCAAACCTTCTGCCTTTCCTTACTCGTCCACATTTTTTTCTCCTAACATTTTTCTCCTCCAGATTCACTACCTCAACCAGCAGCATCATAACATCTTTTTACAGCTACTCTGGTCTGGGTGCAGTATTAATTCATTTCCCTTTTCTCCCCTCCTCTCACGTTCCTATAACCTTACCTTAACTAGCACATCAGATGCCAGGACATCTTTAACGTCTTTAATTGTTGCTCCGGCCTGGGCGTACTGTTCGTCGGGGAACTTGGAGGACTCCCCGGCTCCAGACTCCACCACGACATTGAAACCCTGTTTGATGAGCGCCTGGACGCCGGCTGGAGAGAGCGCCACGCGACGTTCATTCTGGAAAATTTCCTTTGGAACACCGACTGTGAGTTGTTTGTATGGAATACCTAGAAAGAAAAAAAAGGGGACAACACAGGATTAGGTGAGACAAGTGACGAGTTGTTTCATTCATTCACTCTCTAACGCTTTAGTGTCAACAGACTCACTGATGCCAAGTTAATGAGCAGGTGTTTCCTGCCTTGTTTATTCGTTTGCAAACTTTTTCAAGTAATTTCAAAGTGATTTTAAAAAAACTTGACAAAAAGGCTGGCTGCAAAGCATTTGATAATGTTCTCGAGATTTGAAAAAAATAAAAGCAAGAGAGAATAAACATAACAAACAGGGAAAAGTGTGTGTGTGTGTGTGTGTGTGTGTGTGTGTGTGCAGTATGTGGATGGGTTTGTGTTTGTGTACTCAAAGAAAATAAAATCTGTATACACTCAAGCAAACATCTTTGATGATTGAAACTCTACCTACCCTCTGATATTCTGTTCATTCATTCATTCATTCATGATTTAGTTACAGTGACATATTACATTTGAGCAGCTTCTCTTTCACTATCAAGATCACAGGACCACAAAGACCTTTGAGAGTTATTATCTCTGTAATAAACTACTGTCCTGCCCTCGGTGAAGTAAACTTTCTCCTGACTACCACAAACTGTGACTGCATGTGCTGCTGTATCAGCAATGGTACAGCAGCACAAGTACATAAAAAGGATATAACTATAATAATAAAAAACTTGCATAGTTCAGTCAAACAACTCATGCAAACATATTTATTGATACAATGACATGTATATACAAAATTATTGTTGTGGCATCTAGGCTCTGATCTTATCTCTCCCTGCAAGCCGAGAGAAGCAGGGAGTGGTAACAGGGATTTTACCCCCCAGGGACCTGCATTATAATCAGAGATTACAGGTGGATACCAGGGTGGAAGTGGGGGTGAAAATTACAGCGGCACAGAGGAGCAAAGGGTGAATAAGCGCTCTTTGCGAGTTTAAACAGACTGGCTAATTGGGAAGAAGCGTTAGTTACGGATGTCTAGAGCAACGTAGGTAATGTGATGCAGTGTAACTCAAGTTGTCTGCCTGAACTAATATTTAAATACTGCATTTCCAAAATATGGCTCTAAAGTGCTTTACAAAACAAATAAATAGAATGGAGGAATAAATAAAAGGAAAGGAGAAAACAGAAACAGGCAAAACAAGAAGGAAAAATAAGAATCAGAGTTACAAAATTAGAACAGGGATAAAATAGGGCATAAGAAAGAACATTATAAAAAAAAGGCTTTCTTGTATTAGTGTGCTTTTAGTTAAAAGATCATGCAGATCTGGCTGAAGTTGAAGTATGTAAAGAAATAAAGGCATGGATAAGTTTTTCAGGGTCAACAAAGGATAAAAAAGACTGAACTGCCCTGTTAATCCAATCAATAAAACAGAGATCTAAATCAAATACTACACCCAAATTGTGGGCTACATTGTAGGCTTAATGTTTTATAAATAAGTGTCCAACATTGCCTTGCATTTGACGAGACTTATTTTCATTAGGATGGAGCAAATTTTGCAGCATTCATCTCTTCAGGTCAGAAAAGCAGCCTGCAAGGCCAGCAGGGAGGATGCATGTGCTTCCAAACTGATATCCACCTCCATCAAACAAACAGGTGAAGCTTGTGGCTCCATCAGTTTACTGCATTACCTACTCATGTGAACACAGTGAGTGGTGCTGAAACCATGTTTACCATAAATATAGCCCCTGGCCTTTCTGACTGACGAGGTCAATATCATATAGTAAATAGCCTGCAAGGACTCATTCATTAGTACCAACCCCTTCTTCACTAAAATGAAGAAAATTAAAATTAAGAAAAGTTAAAGAGAAAAATAGTGAGATATTAAGATGCAGACAGTGTAGTCTGGAATGCAAAGTTTGCTTCGTCATCCAAGACTGTTAGTATGTAGGTCAACATGTTTGAGGACAAGGACAATATGGGGATGCAGAAAATGAGAACTTAAGTGGAAAGTTGCAAAGAAAGTCAGAGAGACAAATGAGCAAGAAAAACAGAGATAAAGTGATAAGGATGGGAACAAAACAAATGAACTGGGGGAAAAAGTGCAGTGTGCAGTGCTTCAGTGTTCACATTCATGTCTGGTGTGTTGGTGACAGACAGGTCACATGTGGTGTTTGCTTCTATGGAAAATTCCACTGCAGGCCGGCCCAACTGTCTCTTCTATAGATAAACACAAGGACCCAAGACAGGCTGCCTGTCCTCTCACCATGCTGGGATGACAAGAAGGCACTGGTCTAAATAGATGGTATCAAGCAATTAATGAATAACAAAATTAGACATGAAACATTTTAAATAATATTATTGGAAAATTTTAGAGTTTTGTTTTTTATCACGCCTAACATTGCCATTGAGTTCAATGAGATGAACATTCATTTGAACTATTTAACACAATATTTTGCATACATGAGTCATATCATGATATATAGATCAAAAAAATCAAGACACTTCAACCTTATTGCCTTGCACTAGGCTACAGCTTTAACACTGCAGTTAGCCAGCAAGTAGTAGTAGGGAGCTGGGCAGCCGATAGTCTATCCTATTACTGAGCAAAAATTAAGCTTAATTTAGGCTGGAAATGAAGACCACCAAAAGAACTACACAAACACTCCTACAGCTGCTGGGAAACCAATTCAATACAACATGACAAAGTAAGCTAAAAGTGACGCTTGATTCATGGCTCATCATGAGCAATGACTGTCACATAGCTGCTGTGCTAGTCCGTCCACTTCATAGTTCATAAACATTGACTGAATCAGCATCAATATGTTGCCTAAACATAAGAGCAATCCCACATGACAACTTCATAGAGGTGAAAGTGTAAGCAGGTCTATGTGAAGTAGGAATGAGCATTTTGACTAATCCCACTGCTGTTCAGATGCATAGAAGTTTTGTAAATGGCTATACAACTAGTCTAAAATTATGATTTTTTTCAGAAAACAGGTTAAATTTTTAAGATCTAACATTAAGATTATTTATGCAGTAATGGCAATTTGAAAGGCTTGGTCAAATATGCCAATAAGCAAAATGTATTTGTGCGCCTGCTGAAAAGCAGAACATTTTCAGGAAGCAGTATCATTATAGAGACCCACTGAGGCAGTCAAGGAAAAAAAATTAAAAAGGAGTTGCAATGACTAGTGACTCTGGAGCTAGCAGAACCAGTAACGTTTAGTCATACAGTTGACTAGCACATCCCTAATGTGAAGTGTGTGTAATGTGTTCCTCCTCTCCACCTGTCCGTGCTCTCTCAGGCCTACCAGCCTGCAAGCTGACACTCTGTCAAGAATAGACCCTGCCAGCTGCAACTGGAGCTGACTGACCTGTAGGAATGTCATTCATGGGCACCGCAGGCAGGGTCGCCCACCTACACGCACAGGGACACCAGCACAGACACAGACCCAGCACACGCAGGCCAGCAGACACGCAGGCATAATGCACCTGCAGCCAGTTAATACTGGCTTTCACAGCACACACACCTTCTGCCTGGTTACAGTTATACATACAGACCGAGGGCACGGAAAGTGGGGAGAAATACCCAGGGGCTGAATTATCTGTAATGTGACCTTGGGACTGGTAGCAAACATAGGTGGCAACACTAACCCCGTAAAATAATGATGAGTTCTGAGCTAAAGACAAAACTCCAGGAGAGAGCTGACATGCAATCTCTATTTTGCTGCATTTGTCAGCAGTGAATTTTTCTTTTCTCACCACCAACTACAGTGCAAGCAGGGACGATATGCCCCCCTGCAATCCTATAAAGGAAAAAGTGTGTGAAGAGAGTAAATGAATGAATGGAAGAATGAATGACACTTGCATCTTGTCATTTACTGCTAGCATGGGCTTGGTGCAAGTGTATGACAGTGTACATCTAAGTTACAGGACCTGGTGCTATCATGATGCCCTCAGTACAGTATATTTACATCACAGTGCCAGCTTTGTTATATGTATGGCCAGTTGCCATGGATGACAAGGATGATGCTATGAATATCACATTTGTCCTGCCACAGAAAGCAATGCCATCATTTGCTGAATGCCTAAGCTTGGTCAATGATTATGCAGCTGTCAGTGGTGCACAGTGACATCACAGCACCTCATTCATTATGTTAGGAATGTCCTCAAAATCTGATGACTCAATGCATTGATACAAAGACTATATGGACTGTGATCCTGACAGTTCATGCATTGTAGAGGGACAAATGTGCAGACTCTGCCAAGGGATCATTTTTTCAATATCATGCTCCTGCCACTTTAAGATGCCAGTCAGCTGATGTAAACAAGCAAGCACAGCTGAACTCGACTGATGTCTATGTCACAGTGAAGTTTGTGTGGTCATATGACCTGGACAGATATACCGGTTTAATCACACATCATGTATTACACGTGTTGCCTGACTTAAACATACTGCATTGTGACTGCAAGTATTGCATGCATTAGACTTCTACTTATGAGTTTACTAAGCATGTGTAAATGAAACCAAATATTGAGTTAGTGTTTTGTCCCCCCCCACACACACACAATCTCCTTTGTTTTTTGTATTGAAAATATTTCATTATTGAATCTGTTATACTGAAAAGAATAATTTAAAAATGGATTCAAAAGATGAAAATTATGTTGTGCTTCAAAAATCAGTAGCCACACTTGTTCAGCTTCATCTCAGTAGCACAGAGTTTGCAGCAGCATAATGAGAGGCTTTTCATTAGAAGGCCGTCTCCTGACCTTCACTGTTAAACAGGTGTACTGTTGTCCGTTTTGTCTTACCTGGACTGGCACATCGTCCGAGAGCTTGATGGGTCCTGAAAAAGCGCAAACACTGTGATTTGACAGCGCGCGCGGTCTGCAGCTTCGCACAGGCGACCCCAGTGAACACAGGGGTCGAGCAGCTGGTCACCACAACACGCAGGAGGCTCGCCATGGTGCACACACACCGGACACTCACACACCAGGAGGAGCTCAACTAGACAGGCAGCACCCCTTTTGGGAGGCGGAAGGGGTACAGGTGAGAGATGGGGCCCAGCAGGTAGACGTTGGGGAGGGGCAGTTTGGGACAAAACGGGACAAAAGAAAAGGAGGACAGAGTGGGTGCAAAGGAAAGCAAGAGAACAAGAGTGTAAACTTTTCTATCCTATCTCAGCATTTGCAGCTTTCCTGCACCTACTCATATCAGCTGACACACATACGCCTACTATCACGTTTGCAAGAATACATAAGCAGACTAAAACTGACTCTTCAAGTTACACAGGAATGTGTCCCTATACCCTTGCCAAATAGAGGCACAAGTATTCATGACCTATCTTTATGCAACAGGTCACATCCATTGAGACAAAACACTCCTGATAACCTGTCTGACCCACAAAGCACATGACACACATCTGTTAAACATGAGTTTGTCCGAGCCTTTTGCCATCACAACCTCGGCCTATGTTCATCTAGTTCAAATCAAGACCAGGCGATTCATTTTGGAAATTTTGACAATTATATCCCATCCTTGATTATTAACATAGATCAGCATGCACAGAAAAATGAATAAAACGACCACCAAAAACATTATCTCAGGTGGTATAACCTTCAGCATGAGGGCTATGTTTGGCTTGAGGTGAGATAATGGCACTGGTATGGTCTTGAACAGTGTAGCTAGACTTGTGGGGTTCAAACTAGATTTAACTGGCAAATAAGCCAGCCCTGTGCATGCTAATATAGAGCAAAGAGTACAGGTAAAACAATATACTGCACACACTGCTACATTTAAAAGCCTGTTGTTGTTGTTGTTTTGTTTTGCTTTTCTTCAAATAAAATAAGGTCAAATAAAAGTTATTGCAACACGGCATCAAAAACAGTATTAATCCGAGACTAGACAAACAGTAGCACAATTCAAATGTCAAGTTAATGCCAGTGTAAAAAATAAACTGAGGTACACTTCTTTAAAAATGAATTGGTCCCTGGTTAGCCCTCTAAAACACAACCTTATAACTGACACACTGGGCCAGCTTGAATACCTTGAATGTCAAAACACAAACAAAATACAAAAACATAGGCCTGGACAGTGCGCATTGCCGGGAGAATGAGTTTGAAATAGACAAAAGAAGCTGAGACAAAACCAGGCTGCCCAGGGACGTAATTAAAGGAGTGTCACCTATAAATTGCTCACATTAAGATTCGCTGTAGCCATGACTTTGATTTCAGGTCAGACCTGCTTTGAAAGCAGACGCTACCACGTCACCAAGAGGGTGCACTGTCCAAAAATATGATGAATGCGCGAGGCCGGCTCGTAAAGAGTCACCGCACAGCATCATAAAACGCTTTAAGGTGCACCTTGCACACGAGACCTTGTTCTTTGTCCTGAATGTGTCAAAATGCGCAAAGGGCTCAAGCGGTAATGTCAGGCGCTCACAAAGTTAACACCGTATAATCAATCTTAAATTACTGATGTAAACTCGATTATTTTCTTATCCGACGTCTTCCTTGCGGTTGGATTGGGTTATGTCTTCCAAAATAAGGATAATCTAATTAATGTTTAATGTGTTTAGGCAAGACTTCATTCTCAATCAGAAAGCACCATCTGCCCTGCTGTGCCTCGGTTTAGAGGGCGGGCATTGCCAGCTGTAGCACTTCTCTTTTTTTGTCTCCATTGAAAGCAAAAACTAGCGGGGGAAAGCTAACCTAAGCTAGCTGGCTAGCTAACAGCAAATGACAGAATGCATAACGCCGATATATTTATAAACCCTCTCCAGATATGCACATAAACGTGCAGTAAAATTAGGGCATGGTAAAAAGTCACAAAACTGAGCCTTGCAGCGGATAACACAACTGACCTTTGCAGACAGTCCTGGTCTGGTTTTGTGTGCCGTGCAGCACAGGCGAACTTTGTGTCGACCCGGAAGATGTCAAACGGAGAGCGGCCGGCATAGGAATATTATTGGATCAAATGAGGCGCATCATAAGACGTGGGATGTTGTTCATGAGCTGTCATTTACGATCCAAGGCAAAAGTCATAAATAACTTACTTATCCCACGGTAGCAGTTATCTCATCAATAGATTATCATTTGATGATGACAAAATATTCATATTCATAATCCATTTTACGTCCACTTGAATATTACTAAAGGTAACACACACATTGCTGCATTTTGAAGAAACTTTGGTGCATGGGTAAGATAGAGTAACCTCTAGATAGACAAAATAAATAACTGCATGGATTAAAAAAATGAATGGACTGTCAATGACTATATTTTATACAATTCTATGTGCATTGTTTGTTCCTGTAAGTGGATCACTCTGAACATATTCCACATACTTCCAATGAGTGGCGCATTTTTACAATTTTATATCCAGCTGTGCGTTGCTGTGGGGAGACAACCGCAACAACTGCATGATTCCCCCTCCAAGTCATTTATTTTTTGAACTTTTACCTTTTAGCTATCCAGGGTGTCAGAAAACTAATTCTGTAATCATTCTTTGCTTCATTCCTGAAAAAAAAAAACTTTGCGTACTTCTTTTACAGTCTAAAATTACTGCATATTTCCCATAGGCCTAAGAGTTTATTTACAATGTTCTCAGAACATATTTCAAAGGAATATTATATACATATTATATTATATTATATACATGTGCAAATATACTGTGTCCCATTTTTATATGTTGCACATTAAGTATAAGTGCAAGGTTAAAGGGTTCAAGGGTGCACATAGACCATGATGCACGTGTGATCACTGATCAGCACCTCACTGGTTCAGAGTCTGGAGTACCTTTAACGTGGTAATACATACCCCCAAGTCTGTGTGCACCCTTGAATTCACATGGTGCATGTGTTTCAGCGGCATAGGTTTATGGTGTTAATACTGCTGTGTTTGTGCCCAGTGAATGTCCATGTGTATAGGGGGTGTCTTGAGCACAGCTGCCTCTAAAATTGTACAGTAAATTACAGCCACTAGGGATTCCCCCCTGGTCTGTCTCTAGTTGTCCATTGTGACCACCAGGAATTGACAGGCACTGAGAGGTGGTGAGGACTGGACTCTGATGTCAACCCCTGATGGCTAAATGTTGGCAGCAGGGAGGTTAAAGCCCAATGCTGTAAAGCAGTGCTGTCTGCTGATGATGAGTAGAGGTGGCGAGACCGCAGTAGGAGGTGGCTGTATACTCCTCCACTGCTGGCCAAGGGAGGACTAATAAGACCTGATGCTGGGAGCAAAGTGGTCTGGTCTGCACAGGGAAATTACCTCACTGCCCCTGTAGTGCAGGATCAGTCCTTACAATAGCAGTTTCCTGTTTGACTGCTGAGTGTTATCTGCAGAATTATCTGAGTGTATCTGTGTGAAGACGCCTCTTGTGCCATAGTGTGAGGGATGACAGTGGTTCATTGTGAAGGGTCAAATAGGGCAAGTGTAAGTACTCAGTAATAGAAGCTGAATTGTACTGTAGTTTAAATTCTATTTTGCTCCTCAGTTGAATCATTTAATTGAAGCATACTCAACTTTCATGGTTGAAGAGAAAATTTATTTGGGATTGCTTTTAAAAAATATATAAATATTGTTATAAACAAAACACTGGTTTATTTTTCACAGAGATTAATAAATATGTATTATTATGTATTATTACATAGGTAATATGTATAAATATGTAGGAACAAATCTGCTTAAATCAATGGTATGAATTCTGAACAATTTAATTTTCATTATGGAATCTATATGTTTATAAAATAAAACAAAAGTGCTTTGTGTTTCTCAAGCAAAATAACTGCTTTAGGAGGAGGAATTTGGTTTATTTACATGCTCCTAAATACAACTGCATGCTGATTTTTTTATATATATAACATGCAACTAAATGCTTATCTCAACACCCTGTCAACAGCCTGCTTTACATTCATTGTTCAGTACAACTTTAATCTTCTGCTATTTGCCTCTGAATAGCTGCAATGGAGCAGCTGAGGTTTAGACGTGATGTAGGATGAATTTTTTTCCACTGAGGGGCGCTTTTCATCATTTTACATCTTACTGGAACTCATTATGGCTCTATCAATTTTTTTGTGTCTGCTGGTGAAAATATTTTTCAATTTGATTAAAGAAAAGTTCTAGTTTTAAGATTGTAAGATGTGCTGTATAAAGTATATTTTCAACATTAGATAGGATAGTCTATAGACACATATCAGCCAAATCAGAGCATCTTTGGCTTTTGTCCACAATAGAATTTAGATTAGATTTAGATTTTAGATAGAAAAAAAATCATTCATAATGCAATATAGTTGGTGTGCTGTCCTTTACAAGGCAAGATAAGCATTATAAACAACTCATTCATGTTTCATAAACAAGCACCTCTGAATATTATGAACTGATGATAAGGACAATATTTGCGTTCAATACTTATAATTTATGACCACCAATAGCTTACTGTAACTATTATACACACTGTAGTTGAGTGGTAGAGAAATTAGTACTCACATATAATGTATGTGGTACAATGTTTTGCAGTGTTGTCTTGTTCATAAGTTCTTCAATCATGTGGTGTAGGATTCATATACATCCACTAAGTGGTGCTTTTTACCACTCCAATTTGTCTGCTGGTGAAATTGTGCTGATACACACTGATAACACATCCATGACTGAGCATGATTAAGGGAAAACTCTAGCTGAGCTTCCACAGTACCTGCAGGCACGTTGCACATTAGATTAAATATCCTAATAAATTGCTATCTATCGACCAAATTACAAAGGCCGTTTGATCAGATGAACAACGTGTGGTCAGAAAAGCAAAGCATACTCCCACCCACATCCCAACCTCCCAGCAAGATGACACCACCGAGCTGGAGAGCAGATGTTCCTCTGTTGTTTGTACCAACTCCACAGGTGGAAAGTGGATTTACTCCAGCGCTGTACTTGAGTACACGTTTGAGGTACAGGCACTTTACTTGAGTATTTCCATGTTGTGACACTTTATACTTTTCCTGCACCACTCTTCAGAGGGAAATATACTTTTTACTGCACTACATTCCTCTGACAGCTGTAGTTACTATTTACTTTGCAGAATAAGATTTAACATGCGTAACATAAAACATGATGCATTGTTAGAATGTAAACTAGCCAACAGTATATGAAGCAGTTTGACCTAAAACATTAAAATATTTCTTTAATGCATCAATAATTTAACACTGCGAAAGGAACCATTCTTCACAATTACTACTGATGTTACTGAAATATTTTTCCATTATGATGTTGCCTCTTTTAAGTAAAGAATCTGAGGACTTTTTTTCCACC
Source organism: Neoniphon sammara (assembly GCA_900302535.1). Classification (NCBI taxonomy): domain Eukaryota; kingdom Metazoa; phylum Chordata; class Actinopteri; order Holocentriformes; family Holocentridae; genus Neoniphon; species Neoniphon sammara. The sequence continues at coordinate 18,768 of OMKZ01006770.1, read as the reverse complement.
TCTGACTAGCAGTGTATGATGGTACATGCAAGTAGCCCGAGAACTCTGAATTCTGACATTCTGTCACATTTGTGCGTGAATGAGGTACAAATTATTTTTATGTTTTTACTTTTATACTATAATCGTAGTTATACACTTAATGTGGTTGACTGCCTGCAGGCAAGCATGGAGCAAACTCTAGTTTATTTGTACCATGATGGCTTCCCTTTCACTGTGATCTTTGTTAATGAAAAACAAGCACTAAACTGGACACCCACACAAGGTCTCTCTCTCTCTCTCACTCTCTCTTTATCTCTCTCTATCTCTCTCTCTCTCTCACACACACACACACACACACACACACACACACACACAAATCTACTGGTTCATCTGGTTCTCCTTATCAGGCTCTGAAAAGAATGTGTTGTTTCTATGCCTGGTACTCATTTCAGCTTTTTACCCTAAAGACGGTCTCTCTAATTGCATTGGATTTGCTCTCTCTTCTTTGATTTTCTCTTGCCTGCCTTCTTTTTCCATTTCTCCTTCATCCTCAGTGACACTAAGACCATAAATTTAACTAATGCAGTGTAGAGGTCAGGAGGCAGGGGGAGGAACACTTCAGAGCGTAATGCCCCTGGAAAAGCTAACAGTCACATAAAACTGATCAGTGTTATTTCACTGTTTAATTGCTCTGCTCCACAGGTGCATGTTACTAAATATTATTTGCATGCCCATCCTTCGCCTTCAAAACTGTCAGGTCTTCCTCTTTCAGGCCACCTGTCATTTTCATGTTCTGATAGTGACAATTGATACCAATATCAAGCAAGCGAAACCAGGATAAGTGATTCAGCCTTTACTACCAAAGTATGAACTGTCATATGACACTTCACGTAAAACATATGTTTTACATTCATCCGAGTCTTAATCAAGCTTTTTATGGTTGGAAAATTGGCAGTGTCTTGTGCACAGACATCAAACACCAAGGCTTGGACTAATAGAAACTGTTTTTTTGTTGTTGTTTTTTTCATCTTGTCATTTGGCTTATACATCTTGGCCCACATTCAAAAAGAACAGGAGTAGATAAACTAAAGCTTCAAATCCCATTCCCATATGAATTTTATTACAACTCACTTGGTAAACTGGTTCAAGAAAATTGCAGCTGTCAACCTCAAGTTCTTGGTCTTTAGGTTCTACTTTGTGCTCTGAAACACTTTAATCTTGAGTTAGTGGTTTGAACTATGTACACCATTAAAATTGTTCCATATCCTGTGCATATTGTAGTCTTAGATTATTTCTCTTTCTCTAATTTATTTATGAGGATATATTTAGTATTGTGGCTTGCATACTGTTCATACTGCTGTTTCCTTTATGAGATGATGACTAAGTGTCAAGTGAATTTAGCAAGTAATTTTTGTACATGTCGCTTGCTGTGGACATCGAGGATTAAATTTTACTCAGATTCAAAGCTTTGAACTGGTGTGAACGTTTTGCAGTGTCATGCCTGTTAGCTTGTCAAAGTTGTTTGTGGTTGCTGTTCCCCTTCATTTAGAGGATGTAACCCCTGCTGCACAGATGGCTTCAGGCTGGGCTTCTCTCCTCACTTTACCTCCCAGTTTATCTCCTCATTCACTTCTTATCCCCTTTTTTCTTATTCTTTTCACACAGCTTTTTTTCATTCTTTCCAATACAGGCCAATACTGCCTTTTATCTTCCTGGTTTCGTCCTCTATTAATAATTGGGGATGAGTTGGTAACCTGCAGCAGTAATTTATGATTAATGGTGTGTCCTGCACTTTGTTGATGATAGACTTTGAAATTAAAGAGCCAACAGGGAAATTCTCTTTTCACTTGCCCCAATCCAAGCAGGTCAGTGCATGTAAGGTCAACTACAGAGCAGCAGCTTTGGAGCTGGAAGGGATTCAGTTTCTTCATCAGTGACACAGCAGAGCAGATTCTTGTGCATGCTACACCACTCTGCTGCCTTAAAAATAATGCAGTGGAAAGGTGTGCATGCACACATTTGTTTGTGTTATTATTATAAGTTTTTTTCTGTTTTCTTTCACTTTTGCATGCCTTGCGTGTCAATTGTGCATGTGTTTCAAGTGCACTTAGTGCATTTTGCATGGGTTTTATGGCTTGTGTAAGCTGCGCAAATGAGTTGTGTGTATTGTGCATTGGTTTTTTTAAATTTATGTGTATGTGGAGTGGTATGCATGTGCGAATTTGGCCAGCTGTGGGACAAAGCAGCACCAGAGAGAGAGAGAGAGAGAGAGAGAGAGAGAGAGAGATTCTTCAGGAAGAAAATGCTTTGAAGTTGAGGAAAATTCCAGGAGTTTCCTGTTAACGAGGCTGGGGTATAATGTGAACCAGGAGTGTGTGTCCTTGTATGAGGAGGGGACGCTGCAAAGTCAGTCAGTTTCTCTCTGCTAGAGAGAGGGGTCAACTTGACTACAATCTCTGCTGCACGCTGCTGCGCTTCATTCCCTGTTGAATTCATTCCAGATTCACTCCACCTATTTTTTTAAGGATATAGAATGCTTCAGCCATAGGTTTTTGAATTTAAAGTATGGAGACTTTTCAGCTGGAGTTCTGTAAGTAAAATCCCAGAACTTGTGTTGCTCACATATTGTCCTAAATCTACAGCTGGCGTTCTATAGGGGAACTACATCCATCTGGTCCAAACCGTGGAAGCTGCTTCAGATGCAAGACCACTGCCTATGACCTGCCTTAAGCCCTAAGTTTCTGATCTGTTTATTCGTCGTGATACAGTGCTCCACAGATGTGTTTTGCCAGAGCAGACTTTAAGAGTTGCTGACCAAATCCAATCAGGTTTGCTGAGGATGTCTAATTTCTGTAAGTCCCGCTGGTCTCTGCAGTTGTTAGTTGTTCTGTGGAGCTTCAGCTACCCAAGTTTGCTTGTAGCCTGGCCGGGGAAGAGTCGAAGCCTGCCTAAGGAGAAGTTGGACCCTAATGTAAGGGACTGGGGAGACTATTCAGACCTCCCACCAGAGCTGGGTCATGGACTGGAGTTGGACCAAGACAGAGGACAGGGAGGAAACAGGGGAGTAGAGGAGCCATCGTCAAGCCTGCCTCCAGAGCTGGATTTCCTAGCTGACTTTGCAGGTAGAATAAACTTATGTGTGTGTGTGTGTGTGTGTGCGTGTGTGTGTGTGTACATGTCTGTATCTATCTATCTATCCATCTATCTATCTATCTGTCTATCTATCTATCTTCTACATGCCGTCACTCCATCTCTTACAGGTAAGAAGCGCTTGTGGGTGATAACAGCACCGTCTCACAATGACCACTACCTCCGTATGATGGAGAAACAACTGCAAGACATGGAGCAGGTACTGTGCAGAGGGATTTATCAACCACTGAGCTGCAACCTCTGAACTGTGCACTCTTTAAATAAGTATAATTAAATCATCTCTCTCTCTCTGTCTCTCTCTCTCTCTCTCTCTCTCTCAGGAAGGGCTGAACTGCCGTTTAGCAGAAAGGGACACCTTCATCATCACCATCATCCAGAATGCCATGATGGAAGGCAGAATCCAGAAAACCACTTTCCAAGGAGATGCCACAGTAGAGAGCCTGGACCCTGACACTGTCTCCAAACTGCTTCACTACCTGGAACTCAACAACCAGGTAACCAATTATTCTGTGTCCTAATGGAATAATTAATTTTGACTGCTTGCCTAAGTAGAATGTTGAAATGATTGTGTAATTTTATTTATTTTTATTTATTTATTTTATTATATGTGGACTGCAGTTAAGGTGCATAAATTCCACACACAGAGTTTCTCCTTTATTGGTTCTTTATCCTTGTATCCTTTGATTCAACACCAACCAAATCAGGATCAGGAATTTTCCATGTTACTCCTGAAGAAGAACCTGCAGGTCAGCGAGCGGTTCCCTTACCCCGTCCGGGTCGAGGCAGTTTTGGAAATCATCGATCAGTTTCCCATGAGGAAACTGGAGAAGATGACCAGGAAAGGCGCCCCAATTAGGTTCCTTTATCCTATACTTTATTCTTCACTATATTATTGCAGAATTTATAGATCTTATAGATGTACTGATGGATATTACTATGCACATTATTATTTTTTTTTTTGACAGTTTCAACAAGTTGAATAACTCAAAATTCTTTGCATTTCACTGCATCATGCTTTAACATGTCCAAAGAAGCACCATAGGGTTCATTTGTAAACATGTGGATGCATGCTTATATTCCTCTCTGTATACAATGTGATTTTTTGTTGACGATTTTTGTCAGATCTGCACTGTATACCATTGGTTTGATGTTCTGAACGTTTACATCAAGTGTGTTAAGATGCTACTATGTAAAATCCTTTCTGACAAAATTGCAATTGATCTTGTGTTATCAGGTGTAACGTCACCAAAAAGAGGGTTGTGGTGAAAAAGAAAAAGATGAAGAGGAAGATGGTGCTCAGCTCTCAGAGGTTAGGCAATGTAACCTCTGTGGTGGCATTACGTAGAAAACCTGCGCCGGACAAAAAAGCTGCCCTGAAGAGTAAAATCCAGGACATTCTGAGCGGACGATCGAGGTTTGTCATCCGTAAGGCGCCCTCTGTGGGGTCTGCGAGGGGAAAGGACTCGAGCAGTTCAGCTTCCAGCACACAGGAGAAACAGAAGACACACACTCCTGTGGTTGAGGTGTCCAAGGGAAATGAGGAATTGAAAACGAACAGGTGCTATCTTTTTGTATTTTTCATCCATTTTTCATAGCAAGTGATGCTACAAATATTTTGCTTGACTTTCATTTAAATTCTACTTTGATTTTGTTACCAAGTGGTAGCCAATGCCCTCTCATCCCCCTTCAAATTGCACCGTAGTCTATATATTCTTCTCTTGCATTCTGTTGTAGGCCTGATGCCACTTCGGAAGGAGGAAAGAAAAGACATGGAGCAAAAGACAGCCAGGATAAGAAAGAGCACAGTACGAAGGAGGATTCGCGGGAAAAAAACAGCTCAAAGAAGAAGGGCAAAGGGAGAAAAGGGAAGAAAGGGAAAGGAAGAGGGAAAAAGTCAAACAGGGAGACAAATGAAAAGGACAAAACAGCGCTGAAGGACTTCTTGGAGCCTTTGAGGGGGACAAGAAGGCTGATGGTGAGAGTATAAAAAGTTTTACTGTGTCTCATCAGGCCTCTTTTCTCTGGCTCTATCATTTTATCCCTCCCTACCTTGCTGTATGGCTCTGTCTACTTTTTCCTTCTTGCATACTGTGTTTGTCTTTTTACTTCCCCATTTCTGATAACTTCCCTTTCTCAATACTGATATACACTGGGAGCCACTGACCCATTGCTTGCATCCATTTAGTACTAGAGGAACACTACAGGATGTTCCATATTCAAAACAACAGTGGATGTAAAACCTGAAACTTTTACTACATCAGATATCTCTATAATTTGACATTTGGTCAGTTATTTTCTGTCAGTCACTGTGAGCATGTGATGTACTGGCAGAGAAGGCGTATTACAGATTTGATTTCCTTTGCCATATCTCAGTGTCTGTGTTTGTGTGAGTTCCTCCGTGTTTATTTTATCACACATTCTGTTGTATGTGTGATGTACATGTTTATATTTTGCCATGGTGACAGGTGATCTCGACTCCCAGTAGCGATGCGACACTGTACGTCCAGCAGAAAGAGGAAAACGAGAGGCGAAGCTGCGACCTGGCTGTCAGGAAGGTCTCCGTGGCAACCATTCTGGGTGAAGGCAAAGATGCCATGCTCACCCTGCACCACCACCAGCTCGGTAGGAAGTGGAGCGTATATATGTGTTTGATATTTCTGTCTCTGAGTGACTATGCTGCTAGACATTTGAATTCATTTTAATACACGTTCATCAATGTACGTGTACGTCTGTGTTTGCATAGTGTTGGTCAACCTTACACTATGGTGGCCCTTCAATCATACACTTGTTATTTATATACCCACCGTATGTGCAACATTCATTCATATGTGTGTGTGTGTGTGTGTGTGTGTGTGTGTTTATTCCAGACTCTCAGCCCCCATTCAGTGGCCTTCCAGAGCAGTCTTCAGATAAACAGCTGATCTCTCTGCTGAGAGAAGAGCTCGGCCTGTCGTCCTCTGACCTTTTCTCCATGACTGTCACAGACTATGACATCAGCCCCAATGTGAGGAGGTGTTCTTTTGCAATTATTTGTTTTTTCTTAGCCGAGCGTGCATGCTCTTTTTCAGCACCAGCCTGCTATGCGCCTACAAAAGTTCACACCTGGCAGCTGCCAAGTGTAATAGTTGCTTAGTAAGAGGACAGTCAGCAGGCTCAAACTGGCAAACTGTCCTTTAACAAGTTTTTCTCCTTATCCTCCAAGCTATCATCATCCCTCAGAAGTTCTGATCATATCAAAGATACAGAATGTTTACACTGGTTATAATGTCTGTTCCAGGCCAGTGTAGAAATAAAACACTAACCAAGATGATATTTCCTGCATGAAAATATTTTACTACCCATCATCCATCTTTTTAGATCACCCACTAGATGTATACCAACCTTTTCCTTGTTTTTTTATTATTGGGTTATTTGATTCGAGGCAATGCAAATTTACTTTCATTAAATTTACATTTTGCTAGTTTACAGCAACTTCATGTGACTGACGTTATGCTTATAGTTAGAGCTAGTTTTCAACTCCTATCCCTTGTTGGGCTTTTGAGAAGTATCTGTGTCAAATAGCTGTTTGTTTCCTAATTAGTTTTATTTATCCCCCAGAGAGTGTTTGAGGCTCCTCCCTCACCTCCTGCTCTGTTTGAGTACATTGACAATTTTCCCTCAAGGCGGCCCGAAAAGGAGAAAGAAAGAAAGAGTCCTGTGGTCTGCTCCAAAGACCGGCAAAAGTCTGGAGCTGATAATTCACTGCTCAGGTGAAGTATTTCACTGCTTAATACCTGATCTCGGGCACTGGAAACTCCAGTTTGATGTAAATGTGAGTGGTTGTACTGGATGTTGTCCCTACAATGAACTGGCAATCTGCTGCTGAGACCATGAATGACATTAAAGACATGGGTCTGACTGATTGTTATACAACATTCAACATTACAAATATCGCAGCCTTTTTATGTATGTCTAGGTTCATGTCTAAAAGGAGACTGCTGCTCATCTCTGCTCCCTCTGAGGATGACTACTCTTTCCAACAGCAGCTGTCTGCTCTCAATGGACAGGAGTGTCATATGGGTCAGTAATATACCACACTTATGTCTACAGAATAATTCTTTTTGCTCTGTACTTTTTGGGTAATTTAGCTCTTAAAAAGCCTTGTTTCTCCTATGTCCCATTAGCAGTAGTGGAATTGTGGGAATAGGCCCCAGCCTTCAGAGTGTGTTCAGTTCAGCTCTCTGCAACACAGGATCTTCTTCCATACACTGAGCATGCAGACTTCAAACAGCACACATGAGCTAGCAGACTTTTTATGGAAGTGTGGCAACACTTACTCTTCTTTTTAGCCTTGGTCATACTGGCTTTGCTGCCATGTGCTTCACCCAAATGAAGGTTTCTCTCATGCTCAACTGATCCTGCTCTCCTCCTACTATTGGCAAACTCTTCTTACACATTTGTCCCCGAATGCTCCCAGAGTCAATACATTCATTTTCTTCTCTATAGTCCAGAAAGTGTCTATTGCTGCCAGTAGCTTTTGAGACAAAAGTTTTCTTGGGAAGGTTTGAAAAGTCACTAAATCTAGCAACAAATTCACCAAGTTGGCAGTAAGAACACTAATTTAACGGTGAATTTTGCCTTGATGCTAAAATAAATATGCTTTGGTCCCTCCCCAGGCATACGTCACTTTGCCATGTTGAGGCTCATTGGAGCTGGAGCCACGGCCTCGGGGAGTGTTGAACTGTTTCCCCTCAATGGTGAGTTGGAGTACATGATGGTTGGAGTGCAGCTAACTAATTAACATTCAGTATTTATTCATGCCTGTTGACATTATGCATTTTTTAATTATCATTTTGTTCAATGCAGCAGCAGTCAATTATGTAAGGGCTGGATATCATCATCATGATTTGGTTCAATGCCACTCTAAAAATGCAGGTTTCAGTGTGTGATTTTTGTGTGTGGTATATCTGTATATTGGAATGATGTGCACCTATGTTGACTGATGCTATGTTGATGAAAATGCATGACAAGGGAGGCAGAACAACAAGTTAGTTACACATTTATATTTATATTTCCCTCACTGTTTTCTTCCAGGTCGTAGCCAGAGTGAGATTGAGCCCTTGTCCCGCGACATGGTCAACAACCTGAGGGACCAACTGAAGATCAGTAAAGACTACTTCAGCATGCTAGTTGTGGGCAAGGATGGTGACGTCAAGGCGTGGTTCCCATCGCCTATGTGGTCCCTGGATAACATCTACGACCTGGTGGACTCCATGGAGCTACGTGTCCAGGAGGAAAAGCTACAGAGGAGCCTGGGGATCCACTGCCCTGAGGACAG